>JACGDI010005461.1:862516-894835 GCA_014898725.1 Jacaranda copaia | reverse complement strand
AAAGAAAGACAAGAAAAGAAGAGGCACAATAACTAAAAGAAAACCATGAAATTAACCTGTTTTGAAAGTCTGATGGCACCAGATATGAGTCCATGCATTCTTTCTTCCACACACTAAAAGTAGAATATTCCACAAACAAACAAATATTGTCAGCGCTTTGAGAAAAGTTGTTATGGAAAAAATATTTTCTATTCAAAATGACAACAATAAGATAGTTTTCCATGTCAATTATGCTCTCAAAGTCTCTGACTCTGAAGTCAGGTAAATCTCAGTTCTTTTAGGATAAGCAGGCCTGTAGCAGCTTTTCTCTTCTCAGAGAAGCTTTATTGATTGTCAAATGAAACCATTTAAACATACTAGAGTCACTTATGGCGCTTTATTTTTCCTATAGAACAATACAAGAAATTCACATTTAGAGCGTAATTACGGGTATCGCAGTCTCACCAAGGACATGCATCGCTCCACATCGTTGCTCATATTCTTTAAACCGCATTTGGCCACTGCAAGAAAGCTTACATGTCACTAAAAGTTTAACCTTCATGATGCAAAAATGCTACCAGGAATAGATTGAATGAAGATAATCAGAACAATTGAAGACTGTTCGTGTAGAAAAAGATATTAACTTATTTCCACCACTTTCTTCTGAAGTGGAATCTTGTTCAAAATCAGCCTTTCTTCTTCTTCTTGAACAACCCGTCGGGATGCCTCTGAAGCCCGGCTGTCTTCCTTGGAGCCAGAAAATAGTTGTTCCTCCTCCTCCTGTTTATGTATTTTATTTCACACGACAAGCAATAGCATGATTTCTCCCAAGGATTATAAGCAAAAATAATGATGTGGGACGGATGGAAACATGATTTGGTTCCTTGTATTTCCGGAAAGCTTACCCTGAGATTAACTCCGCTTACTGCAGTAACATCGTTGAGATGTTCGATGCTCTGATCCAAAAAGGCTCCAGAGACTTTCTGCTTCTTACTGTTCGAATATGTTTATAAGAATTCACTACTAAATGGAAAGAATAATACGATAAAACATTTTACACTGAAGAAAATTTGTTGATCTGCATTAATAAATGGCATCACCTTGATGGAGGGGAAGAACCAGGTGTTTCTATTGGCTTCTTCTGGCCAACCAAAGGCCTTTTGGGGGGAGCTTTGGAATTATTTCCAGGGCCAAGAGGAGAAGTTAGAGAAGGCATCCGAGAATTTGACTGACACAGTCAGAAAGAATAAGGCAATGAAATGAAGTAGCCAATGATTATGACACATAATAATCATCACGAATCTTCTGAAGAATATCAGTTTGAAAAAAGAAAAACCTTCTTTCATGAGGAATTACTACTTATGATAGAGAATATACACCTAAAAGAAAGATAATGACGGGATGCCCAAGCTTGGATGGACAAGGAGATACTAGGTTAGCCACATGAGAAACTAAAAAACAAAAACGAACAACTACAAGCACAACTTAGCAGAAACTATTCTTCTATAAGAGCTTCTTTAAAGGCTTCTAACAATCTATAATTTTGAGTAGAGTGTGCAGAGTTAGAGTTTGCAGGCTGCAATGCACATGAAAAGTTGAACTCTCAAACCAAAGATTTCAAGGAGCTCATTGCTACTTCTATGCAGCATAAAATTACAAGGTCCTCCGGACACTTGCCACTTGACTCATCCCTCATCTCATAATTTTCCCTGATATCTCACAGGATAAAACATCAATGACATTGACAGGTCTTTATATAAAAATTAGCAACACGGCTTAATGCAGTGATTACAGCTTGGTAAAGGACAGGAAATGAGCATAATCTATCTTCTCCTTCATAAATACTAGCAAAGACTACATCACTTTCCACTCATCCTTAGAGAAGCTTGAGCAGGCAAGATGCATGTGCTATTTTACTTAGGTTTCACATGCTGATTATTTACATCTAGTAAGCTATCACACAGTTAAAATCAGCAAAATTTCTTTGATGCATATGATTTCTTGATGCAAAGAATCTGAGTATAACAACCATATTGTCAGCTTTTCACGCATATCCTTGTTTATGGCATGTGGATAAAGAGGAGATCTCATTAATCTATTTTGAAAGCCAAGCATTACGGAAAGGTGGAGATCACAACAGAGAAACCAGAGAGTCGTAAATACCAAAATATTGGTTTCCATTGGGCTTGCAATCGAAGAGGAAACCAAATTCGTCGGCACCAGGCTTGTAGGTGGTGTGAATCCTGTTCTAGATGACTGCATCTCAAAAGATTCATCCTTAAAATTCCCAGGAGCAGCACTGCCCGATTTAATTGGTGCAGAAGACAAAGAAGATAAACCATGTGGGGAAGACAACTGAGCTTTATGCTGTTGTTCATTCGACTGATCAACTGGTTCCTGCTTTACATGAGCCATTGATGATGAAACACCAATTTTTGGTTCTTTGTTGGCGGTTGATGGCCACTGGACCTGATTCTGTTGCAGTGCTGTGTTGCTGCTGTTCATGTGAGTCAGACCCCCCGTCTGTATTTTCTTAGGATCACCAAGAGAATGAGGCCTGTCAAACTTAGGCATGTTCATCATATTCATGGCCTGGGATGTAGGTCCTAAGTGAGTAACAGTCATGTTCTGATGAGCTGGAGGCTGCCTCATCTGAGAATCATGAGGCGGTGGTCGGAGAGATGTTGAGGATGTAGCATTAGTTGCAGGAAAAGGTGAATAACTGCTCCCAGCAGTTCCATATGTGGGAAAAGATGTCTGTGAGAAGTGCATATGCTGCTGCTTATTAAGTCCCTGTGTTGGAAATGCAGGATGCTTCCTGTCCTGACTTAAAGCACCTGAACTGGAAGCCGACATTTGGCTTACTTGAGCTCCCTGTAAATCTGCTTGGCTGTCTGCCTCACATGAATTTGCTGCATTACTATCACTTGTTGAATTGCTTAAATCTGTTGGCATTTGAGCTGCAAAAAGTAGAAGGAGGAGTTTTGTTAGCAGAAGAGTTGGGAGGTTTCTGAAGAATTGGCAGATTAAATGGGTTTAAGAGAAGGATTTGCACCACTTGATGACACTTGCATTTGTCGTGCAGAGGCCTGAGGCTGTGACTGAAATTGATTGGACGCAGTCTGTGAGTTCCTTGCAGCCTGACTTTCATTATCTCAAATTAATCCAACTTCATTTCCAGGACATTAAAGTCAACCATAAATGCATTAAATGACATGATATTTATCACATACCTGAGTCTGCAGTTTGTATACAGCCATTTTTAACATCTGGTCCCCAACAATACCTCTCATGTGTCGGACAAAATCATCTTTAGAGATCTCATTTTTCTGGAAACAGATATATCATTGTTAGAAGAAGCTAGTGTAATTTGTCATTCTCGAAATTAATGTGACCACTTCCAAGAGACTATTCTTTAAACAGTACTAAGCAACCAAAAACTACCTTCAGTTTAAAGTAAAGAGTGTGAAGTTGCATAGCTCTGTCCTTGTCAAGCTGGGGTTGTATGATAGGAAGCAACATGCCAAAAGGCACTTGTTTGTTCAATTTCAGAGTGGTACCTGACTGTTGATTACTACTTGTCATTGGCTGTTGATTACTTATGCCCGAGGTCATTGCCTGTTGGCTACTCATCCCCATTCCTGTAGCATGTTGATTCATTGTTGACATGACCTGTTCATTACTGATTCTCATATTTGTTTGTTGATTTCCTTTCCCTGTTGACAAAGACTGTTGATCATTTGATCCCATTGCCATAGACGGACGATTACTGATATTTTGTAATTTGTGCATCTGTGATTCTCTTTCCGGATTCTGTCCATGGTCTGGCTCCCGGATATGGATGGGCTGTTCTCCAGAAGTTTGTATAGGTTGGGATGCAGGGAAAGTGTTTTGGTCATCTTGCAGCTGTGCATGTGGCAAAGGGTTAAGCTCATGGGAGGAGCCATCATCCTCTTTTCTGTTCTCAGTGTCCGAGCCATGTTGCTGTATCTCCAATTGAGACGAATGCTGCTTTTTTTCCTCCGTAGCAATGCGATCTTGCCCACTTTGGAAATTAACAATTCCATCGTGGCTGGAAGTTTGCCAGTGCAGAAGAAACTGACTTGTGGTTTGACTGCTTCCCTGAGATAAGGCTGCTGCATTTGTTGAATTGCATACAAGAGGAAAAATCATGGCATTTCTTAGAATGGCATCAATATTTAAAAAACCTGAAGAGTAAAAAAACACAACAACAACAAATCAAATACCAGTTTAGACTGCAAAACTGGCATGCCTGGCCCCTTTTAATTTTATCCTCAAATACAAATATACATTTGCATCCACCAAAAAAAAAAGCTAAAACAAATCTATATACTCTCCTTATAGGCTAATTATAAATTGGTGAAACTTGTTTATATATACCCTTTCGCAGTATATAAATGTAAACAAGATGTTTGGTTGCAAATTGCCAATTCATTTTCCAACTTCCAAAAAATAAACAAACAAGCCGCATGCATTCCTGAACCCTACTCCCAAAACATATCCAAAAAGGCTCAAAATACCCTTCCAACCCATTCCTCAATGTCTATCTCTCTCATTTTTAATCCCCCCTACCTAATCATCTATATACACACATACATAAATAATTTTAAAATATCAATTTCACCCTACCAATTCAACAAAAAAGTTATTAATATAACATCTTGTCCCCACCCAAAACACAACCAAACAAACAATTTTCACCCAAAATATTCCCTACTTACCACTTAAAATACAAACAAACAACCATCACATTCTCCAACTCCATTTCCCAAAAACCATTTTGCCAAAATATTTTGGCAGAATGCTCCAAAATGTAAACAAACAAGCCCAAAAGATTACTGTTGATTCAAAACAGGGAACTGACTTCGGATATAATGTTGATTCAAAAGAACTTAACTCTGAAAGAATTGATGAAAAAAAGAGTACCTGTCTGGAAAAAACCAGCCAACTAGTTATTATGTATCAAACCATAAATGACAAAATTATTTGCCCTACGGTGTTTGCCAAGTTCATCAAAATGAGACAATAACAAGACAAAGTTCATTGAAGTGATCTATGAATCCATTCAAGCAATCAAATTACAGCTAAAGAGAACACTTTCTTCATATCTCAGAGGTGAGTCTAAATCTAAGCCTCCAAACAGAATGAAGGAAAACTAAAGATATAAGCTGGTTATAAATGCATGATCAGTTCCCTTCTCTTGCTCAATATTTAAATTAGTCATCAATTTTATCATCCCTAAAGCAGTTTAAAGATGGGAATTGTAAGATACACTAGTAGATTAATCTAAAGCTTTCCGCAGGTCACTTTGTGCTTACTTTATTAATCCACTTGCAGAAACTTCTCTGTCATTAGTCAGTGGCAGAATTCAGAAACATCTGTTGTGGTCAAGTCACAATTCTCAGAAGAGACATGGGTTTGATATATCTTTACCCATTGGGTACATACATCAAAGCAGATTCACAGATAGTAGCCATGCTTCTACACTCTATCAATTTTGACATCCTAATATTTTGAGGACCGGTATAACATGATTTTCATGTCCGGCAAATATCTAAATTTCTAGTGTTGTAAAGAACCTTTAATGGATGAAAGCCAGCTCCAGAAATCATGATGCTGCCTCCGTTGCTCGGTTCAAGTTCATGCAATAATTAGATAGGAATAGATATCTTGATCTTGAACATATTATCCATCATAATCTGATTCCCATAAACTCTTTCAAGGTTTTTGTTCTGCCTTCTTTCCAGAAAACTTCAGAATATGAATTTCTACTGCCCTTTCACTTCAAAGAGCCAAACAGGGCCATAGCTCAAATAGTACAACTAAACCCTAGACTAATGCAATATCATAGGTTTTCTAGGGCAGAGCAATTGCTCACATTATCTCACTAAAGACCCTAAATTTCCACTCTCCTGGACTCATGTAAACTGCAAGCTCCACGATTGCCTGTCGTGCAAATTTCATCAAATCCATGTTAAAAAATTTTCTTTCTTTTCGCTAGAGAAAAACTAAATCTCAACAAAATTTTATGTTGGCAACCAAAGAGTAAACTTCATCAAAATCTCACCTGCCAACACATAATAAAATTGAAAAAAGTCGACGACCCAGAATTTCCATTCGCAATTTAAACTTAAAAAACAAAATAAATCACTCCGATTAGTCAATTAAAATAATTTATTACCGCCGTCAGAATCAGAGGGCTGCTGCGATGTGGAAGTATTCCCTTCAATGTCTCTGTTTAATTCAGCCGTGAAAGCGTCCACGTCGGCCCCAGAATGCATTGTTTCATCCTGCGAAACAGGAAAAAGAAGACCCAGTCTTGAACAGCTCAAACAACATCCCAAATCCACAGAGCATGAATTAAATAAAGAATGTATAAGTACAGCATTTTAGAGAGAAGAAAAGGGAGTACCTCGTCCTCTTCAAGGAGTTTCATGATGTTAGGGTCCATGATAATACACTCCTAGTATTTTGATATAACGCTGTAAATCACGAGTATCGAATACCGTTTGATTGCTTCACTCGGGAGAGATGTAGGGAGGGAACAAAAAGTGAAGGAAAAACAGCATCAAGAGAATGAGAATTAGAAAGGAACAAGAGAATTAACTAAAATTAAGGTTATTTTTGTCGAAGCTGGATGTTTTGTATGTTGTCTGGAATTCTAGGCTCTGAAATATTTATGAGCGAAGAACCCATTCCCAGTTCCCACACCCCGTGGGGTCACCCCCTCGGCTCCTCAACCCGGTTTCCGGTTCGGCGGTTGAGACCGGGCATTAATACAATACCAGTTTTACGATCATTGGAGAAAAATTTAGGGTTAATGGCACTGCACGGCTTCGCCTCCTAAATTTAATTGATTTGGGATGTTATCATCCAAAAATAATTAAAAACTACTTCATCCCTTTTAAATATAATTTCTAGCAAATATATAATCAGGAAAAAGGTTATTCTTATCATTTTCACCTTTTCCCCCATTTTTCACTTCAAAAAATAGAATCAAACTGCTCTTGCTATTTTTATAGTTTTGAACTCAAAAATAAATGAACTCATCTACCAAAAATAATAGAATATTGAGGTTTTTATTATTATTATTTTTTTACATTCAATTGGCTTGTTTGTCTTTTCCTATTGTTTAGGAAATTAATTATTAATTGAAATATAACTAAATGAATCTTTGTATATGTATTTTAGTTAGAACTATTTTTAATTTTTTATTCATGTGGCAGAGATGGTGATTGTGATGTAAATAACATCTTCAAATGATTAATTTATTTTATTGTCTAATAAGATTGCTCAATCGACTACAGTAAAGAAGCAAAATTGCTAACCTTGTTATTACTTTAAAATAAATTTTTCTTACTTTATAAAAGATATTTTATAAAATAGTAAAGCTCATGTTTTATTGTAGTAATACTAAAATTATCCAATTTATCTTTAAAGAATAAGAATCATTAACTTTCTCATTCCTTTAAATCATGATCATGTTAATTAGAAAGAAAAGAGTAAGAAGTGCTCATATATTGTATATTTTTTTTAATTTTTTGGGTTAACAATCAATTCAATCTTTTGATTACACACATAATTAATTAATTTAGCTAAAATGTACTTTACAAACTAATAGCTCTCTTAAAGGAATATATACAACACATTTGTAAAGTATCACATAAATATATTGAGGAAGGTGAGAAAAAGTAAAAATGATAAGAACAGCATTTTTTCCAGCCACATGATCCGTCAAAAATTGTATTTGGGGGCAAAGTGTTTCAATAATTCTAAATTGAAGTGGTAAAACAGCTTTAAGTTATCTTTGGAGATAATGTGCCAAAATAATTAAATTTAGGGGAGTGAAGTGCTATTTACCCAAAAAATTATGCTAAAAAGAAATTAGGGCTATGTGATTAGAAGGAAATCAATAGTTAGAAGGTGTTTGAGTAGGTTTATAAGTTTCTCGAAATATTTTATAAGATGTTAAAAAATATTTGATAAATCCTTAAATCGACAAAAGTCTTGGTCAAATTTTTAAAATGAGTTTGTAAGCCCCAAAAATAAAATATTATAATTTTATAAGTTTTTTTAAAATAAGAAATTTTTAACTTATTTTTTAAATCTTAATAAAGTTCTTTAATTTTAAAAAAGTATTTTATAAATTTTGAGATGTTATTTTATTCAAATTATTTAAATTTTTATTTTAAAATAAAGTATGTTTATAAATTTCAAAAATATCTTATAATATATAAAATTTAAAAATTCTTATTAATAAACTTCCCACATACCCACGTCAATTTCACTATTGCATTATATAGTAAGATTGCTAACATGTAAATATAGAAATTTGTTGCATATTGTGCACTTAGATATGTATTATAATTCATCAAATTTATATTTACATTTTGAAAATTTTCAAATAAATTTTAAGACACAATTAAATATTTAACTGATGAGCAAATTATATATTGTCATTTATGATATGGTAGTTTATGAAGTAGTTCAAATCATATTGATATAGGATGGCCCAACAAGCTCAAGCTCAAGGCAACCCAAACGAGTAGGAACGAACATAATCTGTCATAGCTCAAACTACTGATTGACCTATGTTCGACCTTGGGACCCTCGAGCTACAATGAATTAATATTGACAAGCACCAAGACTCGACTATCCTGGTCGAGCACCGCCAGTTAGGACTCAACCAGGTTGGTCAACTAATTTCAATGTGCTAAGGCTGGTTCTCAATGTTTTGCAATAAGGCTATAGCGGGACACCAACTGGATGTGATGTTTCTCATCGGCTCAACCTCTCGACCTCCATGGTCGAGGGAAGGTGACAACCTCCCTGTCGTATTAAATGATCCATCAGGTGGCACCCCTCTACTCATACTACCCTTTATAGTTGCTTGCAGCTAGCAAGCCCCTAGTGTACCTCCTTGTCCTAAGACATAAAAAGCGACACCACTTAGAATAGTACAATAACAGGAGAAGACCTAAAGGTCCCTATATGATGACAAATTGCCCGCTCCCAGCGATAGGGGCATCACAGACATATCAACCCTCTTGGGAAGGTTATAAATAGTTTACAACTAGCCTCTTAGAAGGTATGCCATTCTATATCTAAAACTCTTACTTTGCTGCTCAATTATCTAGCTAGTCAATTCCATACTGACTTGAACATCGGAGTGTCTAAGTCGATGGCATCTCAGCTAATTTGATGTTTGTTGTTGATTACAGGACTTAACCCAAATTGCTTTCAAGGTCATCTATTGACCATCCTTAGGTCGATTTACTTGGATTCCAACCATATTTAACTATAAGCAGATTTAACCTTCATCATTTGGCACTGTTTGTGGGAATCTAAGTTCACAATTAAGAAAATAGTTAACACTAGGCAGGCCACTTTAGAGCAAGAAAAGAACAGGAGATCACCAATCCCTTTTCCTTGACCTCAATAAGAACCTGATTTGCAAGGACCTCATGCCCAACCAAAGCAAGTGGTCACCTAGACCACACCCCAGTTGATGCAACTCATTAGCGAGCAGATATCTATCCAAATTTCTACCGCCATAAATCAACATGCTACCCAACCCAAGTTGATAGCTAGTGTTACAACCCAGCCCATTCGACGTGAAGAAAGACCTGCCCGAGAGAAGTAGGGTCGACCAAAAACCAAAAGACCCCCTTCATAACGTGAAGATAGCCCAGGGCATTTTTCAATGGAGAAGTCCCAACCAAATCCCTGAAAAGAGGTCGTGCATTTTGTAGATCACTGCGTTTGACCCCTTCAAGCTCCGCAGCATGATAAGGTAGAATGCACAAGGCTACAATCGAATCGAAACTAGAATCAAGTCGATCAAGAGGAATGGGAAGAGGTTTCTGATAGAAAATAAGGTCCCAAAAAGGTAATAGACTCAAAAGAGTCAAGCAACAAAATAGAGAATAAACTGAAAGTTCCAAATATAACTAAAGTTCTAGATAAAATAGAAATATAAATAAACAAGACAAGTGCTTATACTGGTTTGGTAAGCCTACTCTACTACCTAAGCTAGAGGACTTAGGATTTTGAATCTGCAAATATTATTAGCAAAGCAAAGCAAAATAAATGCAATGAGGAGTGCTAACTCTCAAAACCTCACAGAACACTCAACGGCTATACTCAAGTTTTGAGAAGTATAATAGAGAGCAATAGAATAATCCTTTTATTACTCACAATAACACTCTCTGCATTTACAATAGAAATTCTTCTTTATTAAATAGTCGAGTGTGAGATCTTCAATTGAAGCTTAATCTCTTCCTTGATTATTGCAATGGTAACATGCCAAAAATATGGTTAACTCTAATAATGGGAAGTTCCAGAATTTGCTACATCAAATAAGTACCGTGTAAGTTACACTTGTCAAATCTGAAAACTGCCAAGCAAGATTAATTCATTCCTTGACTAAAAAGGCATGATCAAAATTATTTTGGAAGAAAATCCTAACAATCTCTCCCTTTTTGATGATGTCTATTTTAGTTGTTCTCCCCATGTCTAAAAAACTAGTTGCATAAGTCATTTCACAAGTATTGTGCTCCCCTTATTTAGATAGTTTAAGTGCCAAGGAGACAAGCATGAAGATGTATGCCAAACTTGTAACTCATTAGATAACACCATCATATAAAAGCAAAAGATATTAATATCAGTTTTCAAAAAAAGTAGATTGACACCAATTCAGCATAAACCCAAACACTTAGTTTATCCAACATTCATCTAGCCAGCAAAGTAGCAACAAAAGAACTAAAGTTTAACTACAGTGCATTCAAAAGTTAGGTTATCAATCCAACAAAAACAACCAAAGCATAACTAAAACTGTAAAGTCTCTTCCTCATCATCTAGAAGGTCAGTGATTGTGAGATCACTTATGAAGGGAAAAACAAAGATCCTTGATTTTGTCATGAAGGTCAAAGATTTTGGTCTTACACCTATGAAAATCATTCTTAACTGAGCTAATGAATTCAGAGAGTTTAGTGTCCAGGCGATCAACTGAGAATGCAATTGATTGAATAGTGGATAGAAAATCAGATGATGAAGCATCTAGAGACCTGTTCGTGCATTTGGAGGTGACTTCTTAAGAGGTTATGGAGTCAACATCCTGAACAGAATCAGTAGAAATGTAGAGAGGTTTTTTGCCAAGATTTTGATGGGTTGTTCATCGAAGAGCAAGAGGAATAGTGGTAGAGATAGAAGTACCTTTGAACTATACACCATCCTCACCAATCTAAATTTTTATCTTTTTGAGATCGGGTAGGTCAACGATTTTTATTTCACTCAATTCTTCAGCCTAGGGAGATAAAAGAAAAACATTTTCAGAGTAAAAGATATGGGTAAGAAGCATGCAGTATGGTAGGTTCTTAGAAGAGTGCCAAAGAGCATAGATCATATTATGGAGAATTATATAACTAATGTTGACAATCTGCTTGTTGACTGCCATGTATAGAAGGTAAATAGATAATCTATCCATATCACTGGAATGACCCCGATTGGTTGATGAACCATAGAGAATAGTAAGCATGATGAGGCGATGCAAGAAATAATAATCAAGGAGAAGGAGTTTTAGAGCAACATTGGTGACAAGTTTAGGAGATTTTCTATTCTAGAAACGTTGCTTGGTATTTAAGATTAAAGCATTCAAGACTACACCATTCACCATAGGCAAAAAATGTAATGCCAGCATTTGAAAGCCCTAAGTAGTGATTGAGTTTTTCAGCAATGAGGGAAGTAAGGGTTCCAAGAACATTAGATTGAAGAGACAAGTTTGCAGGATCATTACCTTTAGTGATAGTTAGGTTTGCATAGAATAGGTGAACGAGAAGACGATAAGCTGTCTCGTTGATTTGCATCATACATTTCTACCCCATTTGATTGACCTAGTTAAGAATAAAAGAATGAAGGATGTTAAAGAAGTTAATAGGTTGCCCACAGTTAAGCTTTTGAGCCATTATGTTAGTGGAGAAAAAATCTTTGGCGTGAGGGATTAGGAATTTTAAGAATTTTGGAATAGAGTTGAAGTCCCTATTTTTGAATAAAGAATTTGAAAATGTGTGAGGAAGGAGGTGGTAAAGAGATATGAGGCAAAGTGGAGGAGGAGATCGCAGGGATGAAGAACAACGAGAAATTAGGGAGTTCATCAAAGATAAAAGCTAAAGAGATGGAAGATGGGATTCTTTAGAGTTAGATACATAGTCAACCAATTTTAGAGATGAGGATTTTGGGCTAGAGGCCATTGACGACGGAGAGGATGAGAACTAGTGAGATGAGCGATGGACCATGAAGAGACGCAAAAGAGAAAGTACGCGGTGAGGGTTTTACTAGAAAGATGAGAAGTTTTATGTGGATTTTTGTGCAAGGAAGGAAAGTCCTAAATAGTTTAATATTTCCCTCTAAAAATTTTAAAAAATAATTTGAAAAAGGAAGTTTGACACAATAATGGAAATAATTTTTTGAAAAGGGATATGTTTTTCCACACACAACAAGCAAAGATACACATACCAAATATATCTCATGATAAAAAAGGAGAGGTAATCATCCCTAATTTTTGTTTAAGAAAGCAAAATCTATCTTCTGGAAGTGGCTTAATGAAGATGTCAGCTAACTAATTTAGTATGTCAATAAATGATATGCAAACATCACCCTTTTGAACATGATCTTTAATAAAATGGTGCCTGATTTCTGTGTGTTTCATGCGTGAGTGATAGACTGGATTCTTTGTAATGCAAATAGCACTAGTGTTGTCACATAAGATAGATATGCAAGGGAATTGTAATTCATAATCATTTAGGGTTTGTTTAATCCATAATACCTATGAGCAACAATTACCTAGTGCCATGTATTCAGCCTTAGTTGTTGATATAGCCACCACACTTTATTTTTTTGTACACCAACTTACTAGACATGACCCAAGTAGTTGGCAAGTTCTAGTAGTGCTTTTTTGATCAATCTTGCAGCATGCATCGTCAACGTCAGAATACCCAAGAAGATTAAAAGTTTTGGATTAAGGGTACCAAATGACACTGTTGGTAGTTCCTTTGAGATAGCAAAGATTTTTTTTACAGCTTTGGGATGTGAATCTTTTAGTTGTCCTTGAAATTGGGCACCTAAATTGGTGGCAAACAGTATATTTAGGTGACTAGAAGTTAGATACAGCAAACTTCTGATCATGCCCCTCTATGTTGTTTTATCTACACTTTTACCTCCAGGATCAAGTTCCAGCTTTGGAGTTGTAGCCATGGGAATGCTAGACTCTTTACAATCCTGCATTCTAAATTTTTGCAAAAGTTCCTTCATTTATTTTTCTTGAGATATAAAGATTCTAGTGGCAGTTTGTTTGATTTGGAATACAAGGAAAAAACTTAACTCACCCATAAGACTCATTTCAAATTCCATTGTCATGCATGATGTAAATTCATCACAAAAGATCTTTATGAGCACCACCAAAAATTATGTCATCTATATACACTTGAACAAGTAGTAAATGGGCATTTTATGTTTTTGTAAAAAGTGTAGTATCTACTTTGCCCATGCAAAAACCTTTTGAGATAAGAAAATAACTTAAACGATCATACCATGCTCTAGGGGATTGCATGGGCAAGACTTCTTCTTTTAGACGTCCATTTAAAAAGGCACTATTGACATCCATTTGATAGAGAGTGAAACTCTTATGTGATGCATAAGCTAGCAACATGCGAATAGATTCAAGACGTGTAATGGGTGCATAAGTTTCATTATAATCAATACCCTTTTATTGAGAGTACCCTTGTGCAACAAGTCTAGCTTTGTTTTTAACAACGTCCCCATGTTTATTTAGTTTGTTTTGAAAAACCCATTCAGTACCAGTTATTGGGTAATTATCAAGTCTCCTTACTAAGTTCCAAAATTAGTTTTTCTCAAATTGATTAAGTTCTTCTTTCATTGCACTAAGCCAAGAATCGTAATTCAGTGCCTTATTTATATTGCATGGTTCTGCATAGACAAAAACACAAAGTCAAAGTGTTGTGAATCAATTCTTTTTACTTTTAGACCTTGTAATAATTCTAGCTTCTAGGTCTCCAATGTTGCTTTATGTCAGATGGCGTGAAGCATGTTTAAATTTGCTAATTTTGTCTCCAATTTTGTTATTGAAAGTTCCACTAGAAGTTTGAGACTGTCTCAATGAGATTTTGAGATGTATCTCTTTCTCCTTCTTTTTCTTGTTGAAGTATCTCTATCACTTGATCAAAACTTGCAGTTTCTATGCTCAAGGAATCCTTGGCCAAAAAAGGGTTAGTTTCATTAAATACCATATGCATGGATTCTTGTATAGTTTTTTTTCTCTTGTTAAAAACTCTATAAGCTTTACTGTGTATTGAATAACCAATAAATATTCCCTCATTTGATTTTGGATAAAATTTGGCAAGTTGATCTCTATCATTCAAGATGTGACATTTACACCAAAATACATGAAGATATGATATGTTAGGTATCTTACCCTTCCAGAGTTCGTATAGAGTTTTTTTCATAAATGGTCTCAAGAAGACTTTGTTGATGATATAGCATACAGTGTCGACTGCTTCAGCCCAAAGATGCTTAGAAAGATCATAGTCATACTCATTCAGCATTATACGGGCCATTTCCTGCAAAACTCTATTTTTTCTTTCAACCACCCCATTTTGTTGAGGTGTTCTTGGAACAGAAAAGTTGTAAGTATATCCAGCATCATTACAAAATTAGCAAAGTTATGATCCTCAGATTCTATTTCATGATCTCTTAATGGTCTTAATCAAAAGCCTTTTTTTTCATTTTGGATGTTTTTTGAGAGTGTAATGAAATGATGTAGAGCTTCATTTTTGTGTGAAAGAAACCTTACCTATGTGTATCATGAAAAATCACCTACTATGATAAAAACATATTTGTTTCCATCAAAGGATTGAGTTTTCATGGGTCCAAACAAGTTAAGATGCAGAAGTTTCAGTGGCTTTAACAATGCAAAGTTATTTACTGGTTGAAAATAGGTTCTCACTTGTTTGCCTTTCATGCATGCATCACATATTTTGGTTTTTGAAAACTTTAGGGATACGTTTTACCAAATCCTTTTTTAACCAAATGATTCAAGAGTTTCATGTTAGCATGACCAACACTTCTATGCCAAATCTAGCAAAATCCATTAGTAGCAACTAGGCATTCAACGTTTTGTTTGGAACAATCATCTGGGTTTATGCATTATATATTTCTCTCTTTGATTGCAATAAAAATGGCTTCATCATGCTTGGTTACCATGCAATTAGAGGGTTTAAAGTGTACCTAGTAGCCATTATCACATAATTGGCTTATGCTGATCAGATTATGTTTTAGTCTATTTACCAGCTATACATTTTTGATGGAATTTCCATCTTTGTTTCCTTCTATTCCTTTATCGATGATTTTTCCTTTTGTGTTGCCTACAAACAGTACATTTCCTCCATTATATTCTTATATCTCAAAAAAAATGACTTGTTTTCTGTAATGTATCTGGAACATCCAATGTCTAGATACTAAAGATCCATTTGAACTTTCCTCTTGACTGGTTCCTACAACACAAGAGTCTGCGAATTTTCGTACCCAATTTTTGTTGGGTCTAGAGTTGTTAAACTTTGGTACCCATATATACTTGACTCTGATTTCTCTTCTTATGGGACATTTGTGTGCCATGTGACCTTTTCTAGAACAATAATGACAAGTTCTATTGAAAAATCTCGTGTATCTAAAATCGTGATTAGCTTTGGTTTTACCCTTAATAGATCTTTTAAGATCATAATCAAGCAAAGATTTAATTTCTTTTTCAAGACACTGGATCTTCTCAACCAGTTTGTTTCTTTCCTCAGAGTTTTTCTTTATGATTTTATCATAATGATGTACCAGTTCTGCCTTTTCATTAAGATTAGTCTCTAATTGTTCCTTAAAGAAATCTATTTCTATTTGAAGTTCAATGAGTTGATTATGGCATTCTATGTGAATATCAAGATCTTTATCGTAATTAATATCAAAACTACTTGAACTTAACTGAGACTGTAAAGTTACCTGTCTATTGGCCATGAGACAATTTTCTTTATTATTAAACTGATCTAAGTCTAAATTATCCTAAGTGATTGTCATGGCCCTTTGTTTTGGATTTCTTTTAGTTTTGTGGCTCTTTTTCAGTTTTGGACAATCCAGCCTTTTATGCCCTACTTCATGGCATTCATGACAGACCATATGCTCAATTCAAAATTCCCCAGTGTTTCTTTTTAAGTTTGTTCTGGGTTCTCTCCTAAACTAGTTTTTCACTTGGGTAAGATGTCGAAGTTGCCTAGTTATCATGACAATTTCTTCATTGATAGTTTCTTCATCGATGTCACCAGAATCTTCGTTCCATTCTCTTTGATCAACATTAAAAGCAATATTTTTCTTGTTTTTGTTGTTGGAACTTTCTTCCTTATTGAGGAGCACCATTTCGTGATAAATGAGTGAGCCAATTAATACTCCCATAATCAATTTTTCAAAATTTTTTGCTTCATGGATAGCAGTGACTTTGGGATTTCACTCATTTGGTAGAGATTTTAGGATCTTCCACACTTGTTTACTTTGAGATATTATTTTTCCCAATGCAAACATGGGATTCACTATCTCCATAAATCGAGCATGCATTTGACTAATCGTTTCACCTATTTTCATAGAAAACATCTCATAATAGTGAGTAAGTAATGTAATATGCTCTAATTTTACCTGTGAGGTGCCTTCGTGGATGACTTGAAGCATGTTCCCCATATCATTAGCAAAAGTGCATGTGCTCACACAATTGTATTCTTCTTTTGACTAAGGCATATGGAAGGATATTTTTTGCTTTTACATTCATTGAGAGCATTTTTTTGTCCTCGGTGGTAAGTTCCAGTCTTCACGTTGAGGATTTGCCTTTGTTGGTAGGAACAAGGGGCCCATCAATAACTATGCTCCATAAATCATAGTCCAGTGCTATGAAGAATTCTTCAATCCTATTTTTCCATGTCGAGTAGTTGGTCTCATCGAATAGAGAAGGACTTGTGTGCGATTGACCTTCTGCATACACATCAAAATTAGAAAAAGTCATTAGGAACTTTTAGCTCAAGTTGTTAGACTTATATATATGAGCCCTGGACTTCGATGATAATTGATAGAAAATAAGGTTCCAAAAGGGTAATGGACTCAAAAGAGTCAATTAGTAAAATAGAGAATAAACTAGAAGTTCCAGATAAAATAAAAATATAAATAAATAAGATAAAGTGATTATAGTTATTCGGCAAGCCTACTCCACTACCTAAGCTAGAGGACTAGGATTATGAACCTGCAAATATTATTAGCAAAGCAAAGCAGAACAAATACAATGAGGAGTGCGAACTCTCAAAACCTGACAGAACACCTAATGGCTATACTTGAGTTTTGAGCAGCACAATAGAGAACAATATGCTAATCCTTTTACTACTTACTATAACACTCGTTGCATTTACAATAGAAATTCTTCTTTATTAAATAGTCAAGTGTGAGATCTTCAATCAAAGCTTAATCTCTTCCTTGATTATTGCAATGGTAACATGCCAAAAATATGTTTAACTCTAATAATGGAAAGTTCTAAAATTTGCTGTAGCAAATAGGTACCATGCAAGTTACACTTACCAAATCTAAAAATTGCCAAGCAAGATTAATTTATTCCTTGACTAAAAAGGAATGATCAAAATTATTTTGGAAGGAAATCTTAATAGTTTCCCATTAGGTCCAGCAACTAAATCGCCGACTTGAAGAAATCTTGAGGAGAAACACCGATAGAAATCCTTTTAGAGAAAGTGCTCCCTTATCTCGCAGGGAAAGAGAGTCACCATTTATATAGGAGATAATTGATGAGTGCATCGCCATCGATGCTAATGTCCCAACTAGATTGCCTAGATATAACGGCTCAACCAACCTTAATGAACACCTCCTTCAGTTCGAACATATTATGCAATTGCACAAGTGTAATGAATACATCCATGTGAAGATACTTGTGACCACTTTCTAGGGCATTACGCTCAACTGGTTCATGAAACTTAAGCCAGCATTGATTTATTCATATGACCAGTTGTGTGACAAGTTCTTGCACTAGTTAGCCAACTGGAGAAAGGTAAAGCTCCCTTATACCCATTTGCACACCGTTAAATAGAATAAGGGGAAATCTCTTAGCAATTTTTTCACCAGATTCAACACTGAGGTTTTAAAGATTGACAACTCATGAATCGAGTTCCTGATTGATGTGCTTTTCTTGGGCTTCAACATAAGAAATGCATCAACACTTTAGTGCGTGAACGGCTCAGATTGATAGAGGAACTACTTAACCTCACGAAGAGGTATATGACCCATGAGGACATAAACAGACTCAAGTATGGTAGTCCTAATGTCGACAAGAAGAAAGCTAAGGAGACAAAATGATCGCCAGCATAAAGAGGGTTGTTGATCTCCTATCAAGCGATTCCACGATTACACTCTCCTCAACACTTCCAGAAAAGAAGTCCTATTCACCATCCAGCACGAAAACCTCTTGAAGAGACTAAGAAAGTTGGCCGAGACTAAAATAATGAAGAGATCTAAGAAGTATTACCACTTCCATAGGTAGAAAGGCCGAGATATAGAGGATTGTTTCTACCTTCATGATGAGATTAAGAGGCTCATTCGATAGGGCCATCCAAAAAAATTCATTGATAAGAAGGCAAGGCAGCAGATAGATATCCTGACCAGACTCTCCATATAGAAATATTGGGTAGCCAAAGAAAAGATTACAAAGGGAAAAAGCCTATCTGGGATCCTCGCCTACACACTAGAAGAATCATTGAACTATTGTAAGGGGATAACTGAGGGGGATTCCAAATTAGTCGAGAGATAAAATCAACACAGGCTGGAATTGACCAAATTCTCCTTAGTTGAAATCATTTTTCAATTATCCACCAATGCAAAGCTAATTTTATTTTCTGATGCAAACCTTTCGCACGTCGAAAGTCATGGATAGATAACAAGCTAGACTGCCTCTTAGTCTTTTCTATAGAAATTGCAAACTTTGAGGTCAAAAAGATCCTCATCGACAATGGCAGTTCGACGAACATCATATTTTTGTTGACCTTATAGAGCATGAAGTTAGGCAAGTTGAAGTTTGAGCCCGTCTATATACCGCTAGTCTAATTTGGGGGGTCAAAAATCATCCTTGAGGGATCCATCAACCTATCCACATTATTCGAGAAACCCCCTCGAAGGAAAATCCTTATAATCAAATATCTAGTCATCGACGTTTCTTTTGCCTACAATGCCATAATTGAATAACCAGCGTTGAACTACTTTCATGCTATTATTTCGACTTACCACATGAAGGTTAAATTTCTAATTGCTACCAACATTAGTGAACTTTTATGTAATGTCAGGAAAGCATGGCATTGCTACACTATTTTTGTCGAGGCCAATAAGTAAAAGATTTGACCAAAACTAAAACCCTTAAGGGACGCCCTAAAAGCAAAACCCATGGAGGAATAGCAATACAAGCTTGAAGAGACTAGGGTGGAGCCTGTTAGGGAATTTAAAACAATCAAATTGGAACTAAGGAACCCCTACATAACCATTAAGATTAGAAGTGACATGGGCAGCAATATGGAGTGTCTTATGGTCGACTTTCTCCATAGAAACGTCAATGTGTTCACATGGAAAAACTCTGATCTCCACAAAATCATCCCCAGCATCATCATCCTCCACCTAAATGTGAACCCCTCATACAAGCCAGTGAAGCAAAAGACCAAGACCTTCAACGCTGAAAGATGTCAGATCATTGAGGAGGAGATCAACAAACTCTTAGAGGTAGGATATATTATAGAAATGCAATGCCTCTATTAGCTTTGTAATGTTGTACTTGTCCCTAAAAATGAGGAAAAATGGCGCGTGTGTAATGATTTTACTAATTTAAATAAAACTTTCCCTAAAGATCATTACCCTCTATCTTGTATAGATTTACTAGCCAATTCCACTATTAGTTGTGAATTATTAAGTATAATGGATGCCTTCTAAGGTTACTATCAAATTTTCATGGCATCTAAGGACAAGAACAAGATATCTTTTGTTGTCCCCAATGAGGTGTATTATTTCTTGGTCATGCCTTTTGGGCTCAAGAACGCAAGGGCAACTTATTAGAGTTTAATGAACTTTATATTCAAAAATGAGATCGAAAAATCTATGGAGGTGTGCATCGATGATATGATTTTCAAAATTGAAAAAGAAAAAAATCATCTGATTGACCTCAATTACACATTCTCAATACTAAAAATGTTTAACCCCAACAAGTGTACCTTCAAGATTCGAGGAGGCACGTTTTTGGGATATATGGTTAGCTAAAGAGGCATTGAAGCAAACACACATAAAATTTAGGTCATCTTGGACATCATCCATCCTTGAATAGTCAGAGACAAGCAACAGCTGGTTGGGAGGATCATAGCCCTAGGTAGGTTCATTGCCCGTTTAGTCGACAAGAGTTTGCATTTCTTCAAGATTTTCATAAATGCCAAGAAATCCAATTTCTAGCGGTCAAAGCAGTGCAACCAAGCTCTAGTTGAGCTTAAACACTACATCTCCTCAGTGCCCATGCACCCCAAACTTGAGCTTGGAGAAGTTTTGCATTTATACATAGCGACACATCAGCTTCAATCAACTCAATCTTGGTCTTAACCGAGAAAGAAACCTATTAACCTATTTACTACTATAGCAAAGCATAATAGGGCTTTGAGCACAATTATCTCAAGATCAAAAAATTCGCCCTCACCCTAGTCACAACAGCTAGAAAATTAAGGCATTATTTCTAATCTCACTCTATTGTTGTTTTAACCAACCAGCTGTTGAAATAGGTGTTGTCAAAACCTAATACCTTAGGAAGATTAACAAAATGGGCCATCAAATTAGGAGAATTCAACATCACCTTCTAATCTCGAACTACTATAAAAGCACAAGTGTTAGCTGATTTTATGGCCAAGAGACTCGACCTTTCTAATCAGCATGACCACGACTCTCTCATGTGGACTTTGCATGTTGATGGATCGACAACCTTTGTGGGGAGAGAGATAGGTATTTCACTCTGCTCCCCACTCTTGGAGGACTATAATTTTGCAATCAAACTGGACTACTCGGTGACCAACAATAAGGCTAAGTATGAAGCCTTCCTTGTCAGCATGAGGTGGCAATAGAGCAACTGGCTGAGATCATCGACTCCTAATTAGTATTAAAGTAGGTTGACGGGAATTTTGAAGCGAAGGAATCTATGATGAGCTAATACCAAACTGAGGTGAAAAGGTTACAATGTTTATTCAAAAAATTCACCCTCAGCCAAATACCTCAATCAAAGAATGAGCGAGTCGATGCCCTGTCCAAGTTTGCAAGCTCGATGAAAGGGATTAGAGATAGAACAATAACATTTCTAGTCGCAAACAAGCCCATCATAAGCACTCTCAATTAAAACTTAGTGGAGAGTGTCGAAAACGCACCTCCTTCTTGGGAAGATGCAATCAAACTTTACTTAAGATAAGAATTAATCCTTGAGGACAAAGGTGAGGCGTAGTGACTTAGAGGTCCAGAGGCCAAGTTTGCCCTTGACGAGCATGGAAAACTTTACAGGAGGTTTATTTCTGGACTACCATTAAGATGCTTAACACCAGACCAGGCATGTGAGGTACTACATAAAGTTCACACAGGCATTTGCAAGAATCATTACAAGGGACAAGCCTTTGCCCATAAAATCATCCGATATAGGTATTTCTAGCCTACCCTATTGAAATATGCCGTTGACTTCATTAAAAAGTGCCTATCCTGTAAAGTCCACTCGAACATCCCACACCAACCAACAACATCAATAGTGATGTCTAAATCCCGTGGCCATTCGACCAGTAGAGGGATCGACATAGTTAGCTCCTTCCTAAAGACAATAGGTTAAAGAAAGTTTATCATTATTGCGGTCGAATACTTTACTAAGTGAGTCGAAGTAGAGGCAGTCCCCAAAATGACGATGTTGCTATTAAGAGTTTTGTATAGAAGAACATAATATGTTGTTTTAGCCTACCCAAAGTCTTAATCTCAGATAATGGGGCCCAGTTCCAGAGCAAGACTATGAGCAACTAGTGTTAAACCCTAGAGATCCATCATCATTTTACCTTACTCAGGAACCCCTAAGCTAATGGCCAAATCAAAGTTATAAACAGAACTATAATCAACCACCTCAAGGCTTAATTAGAAAGGACTAAAATAAGTTAGGTAGATGACCTCCGCGGCGTGTTATGGGCATATAAAATAACTCCTCGAATAGCTACAGGTCACAACCTTATAGTCTGGTTTACGAGTCAGATACAAACATTCCAATGGAACTGATACAACACACAGCTTGAGTGATCTATTTTAATCCAATCAGAAACACATCCAAAAAAGAGAACTTGACCTAAAAACCATCAATGAGCTATGACAGGAAGCTTACACCACAATGCAGCAATATAAATCAAAGATGGTAGAATATTATAGCAAAGAGGTTCGGCCATAAAATTTTAAAGTTGGAGACTCATTCTCAAAAGGATGGAGATGTAGAAAAACATAGAAAAACTCAACCCGAAGTGGAAAGGGCCTTATTCGGTGGTCAAACTATCCAAGCATAATGCTTATTGACTTGCAAACATGAATCGCAATGAGCTTCCATGACCATAAAACGTACTAAACTTGAAAATATTTTATGTGTATTGAGACCCAGAGTCTTCCCTCCATTGTAGTGCAAAATCATTCCCCATCAATAAAAGTATTTATATTTCCACAGTTATCTACTCGCACGATGCAATCAAGGCTTTCTAGCCCAAACACATAAACGAGTTGATCGTTTATGATTGACCTCAGGATCGATAAACATAATGGCTTCACACCATGCTATCAAGGCTTTCCAGCCCAAACACATAAATGAGTTGTTCATTTATGATCGACCTCATGACCGACAAACACAATGGGTTCAAGCCGTGTAATCAAGGTTTTCTAGCTTAAGTACATAAACAAGTCGATTGTTTATGAACAACCTCATAGTCAACAAATATAATTGCTTCAAGCTTTGTAATCAAGGCATTTTAACTCAAGTACATAAATGAGTCCATCATTTATGACCGACCTCATAGTTGACAATCATAATAGCTTTAAGCCACGAAAATAAGGCTTTTCAGCCCAAGAGTCAAATGAGTTGAACATTTATCATCAGCCCTGCAATTGATCACAACGATTGCTTCTAGACCTATAGTCGAGATTTGCAATTGAAGTAAATGATCACCATCTGTTGTCGGCACAAATGTCGATGATGATCAATGTAATTGGATTACCAATAATGTTCATTAAGGACTTACCAGTCTTAATTTTTCCATGCTTGAGATCAATGACAATCGACCTTAAGGTCGACGAACATGGATTAATTTTACCATACTTCAATCAATTTCTAAGTTGACCATGAACTTTATTAAAACTTCACTAAAGAGCTATTTCATACCTGTTGAAACTAAATAGATTTTGTCATCGATCGCAGTAGTCAATATTCGACAAGAATAACAAAATAAATAGCAAAAATAATATGCAACACTTATTGATGGGCACGAAGAATAATTTCATTAACTTCAACAAGTTTTTTATTACAATTCAAAAAGAAAAGAGAGAAGAAAAAGAAAAGGAGAAAGGCCTACTATAGCTGACTTAGTTCAACCTTAACCCCTCCACGATCACCCCCTATCTCCTCAGCTACCTGGTCACCTTTTTAGCCACTGACTTCAACCTCCTGAACTGGTTACGAGAAGCCTGCCTAGTCGACTAAAAATGGATACCCACTTGGAGGGAAGTAGTCGGCCATATTAACTTTGCCATCTCTAATATCAAATGCGAAGTCATTGGCAAAGTCAAACTCTGTGGTCACAACCTCAACCTTAGCCACATAGAGAGACACAACCATGGGTACAGATACAGGCATCTCAATGGGAGCAACTTCATTATGGTTAGCTTCCTTAGTAGGAGCAGCCTCGTTAGGATCTAGATACATACGCAGTTGCTTATCAAGCATAGGGTTTAGCACTGCTTTTCTTCAGGGCGGATTGTATAGCCCAGAAACTCCAGCTGTTTGAGAGCATTCTCAAAGGCATCATTTATGTCATCAATGGAAAAAAACAACACTAGCATCCTGGAGAGCTGAAGTCAGCAAGAATTATTGTACCGCCTCTTGTCGAACATTAGG
Organism: Jacaranda copaia; assembly: GCA_014898725.1. NCBI lineage: Eukaryota > Viridiplantae > Streptophyta > Magnoliopsida > Lamiales > Bignoniaceae > Jacaranda > Jacaranda copaia. The sequence continues at coordinate 870,558 of JACGDI010005461.1, read as the reverse complement.
TAGCATCCTAGCGAACTTTTTTCAAGCAAAGTTGAGCACACTATTATAACCATGCACTCAACCAGTATCATAGTAAGTCTAGAAATCCACTTGGACTTTCTTCAATAACTCCTCAGTCGAGCTTTTCTCGGTGACCACTATGACCAGCTGGGTATCTTTCTCATTGAGCTATGTTTAGGTGTCCTCCAACTCCTTTGTAAGCTACTCAATTCGAGTTTGGGCAGACTTAGCCTAAGCCTAAATTATCTCCACTTCAGCTCAATCACCTTAAATCCTATCATGTTTGTCAAGGGTGAGCTCCAACCTTTTATGAAGGTGATAGCCGAGTTGGCTCACATGTAATACCATTTTGATCAATGCAATTGAGACCATGACACATAGAAGAATGAAAATAAATGAGCAAAAGCCTAATTTTCACATAATGCATGACTAGACACATACCATATTAGAGTCGTAGGCCATTGCTCTTAATATACCTCCCTACGTTATTTCCATCATCTTTCACTGATCAAAGGCGAACATACCAGCCATCATTACATATAGTGGCAGTGTATCACTTGACCTCACAGTAAACACCAACATAGAATTATAAATAGTCATGTCGATCCCAAATCAAAGCAATGGGAAGTCACCTAACTGGAATAATTCATCATTGTCCCAATAACCAAAAATATCGTAACTCATCAGTGGGCTCATCGACCTAGTGGGGCTCTTGCTTTTCTCGATAGCTGTTCTTTTTGGTGCTGGCCTATCCTGCTCAAAGGTCACTCTTCTATGTTACAGAGATGGACTGGGAGTAGGGCAACTGGGGGTCAAGCCTACAAAGCTACTGGCATAAGCAACGTGACATACAACTATTAGGCAACTTACATACTACCTCCTTGACGAGTGCCCGCACCTTGGTGTTGCTCTTAGTTCCTCTAAGCACGAGCCATAGTTTAAGCTCTGGTCTGGTTCATGATTTCTTATTAATATTAGTATCGACCACAAACTTGAAATAGATGCCATATTGTAACAAAAGCTAAAGTTTCTACCTAGTCAATTACCAGTAGGCAATCTTAAATTAGCAGGCGATAAGCCTACAAGAACTAAAATTCTCTCCTTGATATAACCCGAAGCTTCTATTTGCCTAAACTCCACTATATCTCACATAAAAGTTTTGGGCCAGGTCGGGGTTTTGTTCCTAGGCATCTTGATGTGCCCCCTATACCACCCCCTAGGAATGTCAAAACCCCCTAGCCCCCGAACATAAAGATAACATTTTTCCACTCCTAGTCATGGGATGAGGCCAAGGTCACCAGATATTTTCGTCGAAGGTAGGCTATGAGGTAGTAAAAACTTGACTCCTCTATACTCCCTAACTTTTAGGGCATCAAAATGTGGGAAAAATTAGAAAAGTTGGTGAAAGTAGCAAGTTGGTTATGTATATGCATAAAGACAGCAAAACTATATATGACCGAGAAACAATTTGGAAGTAATTAGATAATACACACTCGCAAACCCCTCAACACCTAAGCCCATATTTAAAAGCTTCCTTAAATATAATTATACATTCATTTAGAGGTTAGTGCATTCTATCAAAAATGTTCAGGCATGATCAGCTCATTCTCCTAGGGAACACAATAAGTACGAGGTTAGTGAGCATAATCTTGGACACTATCTCACTATGTTGATTAGGTGTAAATAGTTGACCTCAAGAAACAAGTTCTTGGCTTGGACTAGCCTAATCCTAAAAAATGACACGCTCATCACTAGAACTGCTTGAAGTTGAACTATTTCTCAAAGAGCTATCAAACTTACTAGTTGAGTTACCCCTGCCCTTGAGGGCATTTCAATCAAACCTCATCCCTTCATTACAACTACCCTGACTATAGCCCTTGTCAAATACCCTTAATATTATATTTATATACTATGATTGAAATATATAGAGAAAGGACTTACATGTTTAAAAGCTCTAGAGCAGAAAGCAGTTGATCAATAGTGTATTAGAATAGCTCAATCAACTTCCTACAATGCTATAAAAGTGAAAATGAATTTTTTTCACTATAGAAATTTATCACCACCCAAGCGCAATAACCAAAATGACTGTAATTATTACACAACCGTCATTTGGTGATTCGGCTAGCACAACGTAACTGCTGCATTAAATGCACCAAACCTTAGTCGAATGCTAGCATTTTTCACTAAAGGCCTTATAAGAGACTACTTCCCACTTCTTCATGTCGAGTACTTCTATAAAGACTAAGAAGTGTGAGGACTCATGATATAGAATGGCCCAATATATCCAAGCCCAAAGCTGCCGAAACAAGTAGGAATGGACATAATCTGTCATAACCCAATTGGCGATCGACTAGCATTCGACCTCGGGACCCTCAAGCTATAATGGACTGATATTGAAAGGCACCAAGGCTCAATTATCCTGGTCGAGCACCACAAGTTAGTACTCAATTGGGTTGGCAATTGATTTTAGTGCGCTAAAGCTAATTCTCAACGTTTGGCGGTAAGGCCCTAGTAGGACACCAACCGGATGTGATGTTTCTTGTCGACTCAACCCCTCGACCTCCATGATCAAGGGAAGGCGACAACCTCCCTACCATATTCAATGATCCATAAGGTGGTACGTCTCCGCATTAATGGCTCATACCTTTGCCCATACCATCCTTTACAGCTGCTTGCAGCTGGCACGCCCCCAGTGCACCTCTTTGTCCTGAGAAATACGAGATGGCACTAACTGGAATAGTATAGTAGCAGGAGAAGACCTAAAGGCCCCTATATGATGACAAATTGCCCACTTCCAGTGATAGGGGCATCATAGACATATCAACCCTCTTGAGAAGGTTATAAATAGCCCGCAGCCAGCCTCTTAGAAGATATGCCATTCCACATCTAATACCCTCACTTTGCTGTTCGATTATTTAGTCAATTCTATACTGACTTGAACGTTGTTGCTTGAGCCGAGGGCATCTCGACTAGCCTGACAATTGCTGTTGATTGCAGGACTCGACTCCAATTGCTTTTGAGATCATCCTTCAACCATTTTTAGGTCGATTTACTTGGATTCCAACCCTATTCAACTATAAGCAAATTTCACCTTTATCACATATTATCCACAATAATTAAGTAAATATTAGCATTTTGATAATTCATCTGAAATTGTGCAATTAGAAAAATTAATACAAATTAATTTTTAAAATAAAAAAATATACCATTTCACTTCAAAACAAAATTTTCCAACCACTTCGTGGAATATTTTTTGTGGAACATTCAAAATATATTCAAATATTTGATAAACAACATGATTTTGTATTCAAACAAGATAAGTATTGTTGGAGGATCCAAATTCTCCCGCTCAAATTTTAAAAAATTTACGATGTTCAAAACTTTTGTCACAACAAAAAGTGATTATCAAAGCAAAATCCCTTATAATATCTTCAATACTTGATTTGAAAAATAAAGATACGTTGCTAATTATCATAGAGTAAATGTGGAGCAATACATCATCGCTCATAATTCATTTTTTCAAAAGATTGTAATTAAAATAAATATTTTATTTGTTAAGGTACATACAAGCAAACATTTAATTAAATTGTGTCAACTATCCATTTCTTATATACTAAGTCAAATTCTGTCGAGCCAGTCTTCAGAAAACAACTGCAACTCATAAAAAATAAAATAAAATATCAAATAATTTAATCGATTTACTTCATTTCAATTTTTCATTTCTTATATTTTCGTGCATCTCTCAATTTTTTAAAAATTTCTAATCATATTATATGAGTCTGCATACTTGACTATTGAGCCAGTACATTTATACTAACTTCGCTGGTTTTTCTCTGTAGCGTAAATATATTTTCACTGACTCCCATTTTAACTAACTTCACTAGTTTTACTGGTTTCCAACTACTTCATATTTTCAATTTGTGGGAGAGCATTCGAGTTGCAAGCTGCACCCAACAGCATTCTCCACCATAACAGGTCTCTCTCTCCCTCCCAAACCCTGGAAGAAATCCAGCTCTTTTTCTGGTTTTCCTCCCGAAGAATAGGGATTCAAGGAACAAACTCAGAGAAGAAAACAATATGAGATTTCATCTCATAACTCAGTTCGCCAAGGGCGCCATTGTCCAACCCCGCCGCCGCCGGTTCTTTGCTCCATACAACCGACAATGCCGAGCGTACAGCCCATCTGGGCGCCACCAACACCAGTCCATGAAAAAAGCCAGAATCTCTGAAACCCAGTTTCATTTTTCCTCTTACTTAGCATTTTTCCGCAGGTCTTATTCATCGACATCTTCGAATTCCAGTATGGGATTCCTGAGATGGTACTTGAGCATGCTGGAGTCGCGTCCAATTTTGACAAAAAGCATATCTTCTTCCATTATTTATGCGGCAGCCGACATTACCTCCCAAGTAATTTGCTTTTTTGATTCTTATAATTCACATGTCTTTATTGAGGATTTAGTGACGCTACTTGCTATTTTTTGCAGTTACATGTTTGTGCCATCTCAGGCTTGTTGAATCTGTCTGGTTGTTTAGATATTATGTGTCCCTTTTTAGTAAAATCGTCCTAATCATATTCTGACATATTATTGAAGCTCAGTTTACATTAATGGTTTTTATAAGAAAGCAGAGAGGTGAAACCACCGTTTGACTTGTGCATATGAGGTCGCAGGTAACACTATGGAAATTTACTGGATTGCAAATCCTGGATCATTGGTCTGACCCTCTCGTTGAAGTTGCACCCTGTTGAATACAACGGATAGCAAGGGAATAGAATCTGACGCTGTATCTGGTTTATGAGTTCAGGACGTAAGGGAGACCAGAAAATTAACGACCGCCAAGCCTTCATGATAATGCTTCTATTTTTGTGAATCTAGCAGAATTGGTTGATGAATGTCCAATTCAGCCATGATGGATTTAAGTCCTTAATAAATTTGTGACAGAACCTCCTCTTAGTTCAACTCAAACATTCTCTTGTAGAGTTCAAAACCTTAGGCATGTTCTTCTCATTATTGGACATATAATTTAGGGCATTTCAAATCTTCTTGATTGCATCAAGAAAACAACACTTGGGGTTATCTTCTTATCCATAGTTTCAAGAAGCCATGAAATAACAAATCAATCATTGGCAACCCAATCATTATACGTGGGATCCATAGGAGCTGGTGGTGTAGGAGTAATGTGGTTGAGTTTTCCGTTTTGCACCCCGAAACACACTAATTACTGAGCCCATAGCATGTAGTTGTTGCTAGTAAGTCCGACAAGTGCCGCTGGTTTGATTTTTCATTGTGCTGCCAATAGAAGTTGAAATCATTAGATTCTTTCCTTCATAACCTAACCCGTCCTGACCAGAAACTAATAGCCAGTAACCAGATAGCAACTGTAGAAGTAGTCAAGCAGTGGTCATGCAGTAGTTACTTGTTCGTGACTGCTAGATTATCTAGCTGGAGCTACATCACATGGCATACAGATCTTATGCTATGGAGAAAATAACTGAGAGATTGGGTGGCGTCAACAATCTATACAGGATTTTAGGGTTACCGGTGAAGACAAGGATGAAAAGAGGATAGAGTGTAGGTGGCCAAATGGAAGAAGAGAGATGATGCTCAATTAACCTTTAACAAGGCCTGAGGCCCAGCTAACTAAACGTTTCTTTGATGTAATATTTGAACCATTACAATGGAGCCATATTGTGGATTTTGATTTTGGTAATTTAAAATTATGTCTTTATTGAGTATTTATGTTCTTACGTGCTAGTAATTCTTATAAAAATGGTTTTCCAATTTCCATTGGGGAAGTTACTGACAATGTATGATTGTTACAATGTTATAGGTTCCTTGACTAAACTATAATATTGTGGCTGATCATGGAATAACTTTTCTTATTGGGCATGTGAATAGGGTTGTTGTCATGTGCAACATTTTAGTTGTGTTAATACTTGTTTTCTTAAATTGGTCAGCTACTTACAATGGAGCCACATGATACATGGGATTCAATAAGGACGTTGAGGATGGCTGGGTTTGGGCTGATTATTTTAGGTCCAGCACAGCATTTGTGGTTTAATTTTGTGGGGAGAATGCTACCGAAACGAGATTTGATAACTACCTTAAAGAAATTAGCAATGGGGCAGCTTGCTTATGGGCCTATGATTAATGGTGTTTTCTTCTCTTTCAATGCTGCTCTTCAAGGTATATTGCTCCTTCTGATCTCCAAATTGGAATCTAGATTTCAGCATCATCTTACTCTCAATATCTATATCTATGATTTGTTGTCCTTTCTGAATTATAGTTGTTGTACCTATGCTGAGTGCTGTAACACAGTGCTTTTGATGCAGTTCATATTGTACCATTTTTTCCCAGGAATTTGAACCTACTAATGTACTTATGGAAGATAGTGTTTTCAGCTGGATTGATAATGCAGATAACTGTTAATGATAGATTTTAATATCTATATATCTGTGATGAATCTTGCACAGGTTTACCATTACAATACTTCTCTGACAATCCACATTATTTGTGATGAGAATAAATTGTTGAGCAAATAGTTGCTTATAATCTAATGCAAAGCCTGCAGGAGCAGATGTGTCACCATGAAATGAAATTATAGAAAAGACAACACTATTTATTGCAAACTATAAGTTTCGTTTTTAACTCTGTGTCTCCTACCTTTCCATGATCTACCAAGTATATGAGTTGCTCTATGTTCTGCTGAACGGAATTATGAAAGGTCTTACTTTTTAGGTTTCTGCAATCATATTGTCTGCCATGAGTAAACTATCCTAGCTAATAAATAAGCCCTAGAGGTCATTACAGAAAAGGGTCTTCATGAAATTCCATTATCGTGATTGCTCCTACCTGGCTTCTCTTCTTGAGGGTATGCAATCATATAATGAGCTATTTTCTGATAGTTTAGATTATTAGTCTTGAACTTAAAGCTTCTCAATCCATCCTATTGTTCTTGTCATGTTTTGGCACCTGTTATTAAGTTCTTGTCACAATTTGACATGTGATAATTATTTTTTTCTTGGAATGGTGTCCTTTTTCAAAATGTTGTTTAACTTGCCTGATAGTATTAATTTTTCGTCCAAAAATATAATCAGTTCCTGTATTAATAGTTAGATGTGACATTGGGGTTATGTAAGGTGAGCTTGAAAAATAGCGATTGGGTGGAGATGATGTGTAATTATGTATAATTCTGAAAGCAAGCAGATGAGATATCAATGCTGTACTTTCAAAATGAAATCTTTGGCCATTGACATAAAGTGCTTGATAAAAAGAATCAAGTTTGTTGAGCTGGACACAACACATTATATAAAGAGAAAGACATAGAAGAAAGATGTAAAAATGATGATAAATAGAAGAAAAGGATGAGATATGAAGTAGAAGGAGAAGTGAGAGAGCAAAAAGTCTCTAATCTGGAATGAACAAAAAGAATAATGATAGATAGTCAATTCCCACTCTGTTGATTTGCATAAGTTCTGCCTAACCTAAAATATAGATGTGTCCTAAGCATTGATTTCTGCTTAATCCAACTCTGCAGCATTCTTTGTTTACATTAAAAAATACCTGAAGAATCTTGCTCTAGGAATAACAAATTTCATCAACCATTTTATGCAAAGTGCGATGAACTTGTCTTCAATCGACACAAGCTTTTTCCAACCATGAAGGAGTTTTAAGCTTTGATATCATAGCCCTTTCCTTCAAGCCCCCATTTTATATCCTTTTCCAAGCATTTTGCTTTTTCTTAGATTTCCATGATATTGCAGGATTCTAAGCTATGTTTCAGGAAATGTATCCATGAAGGTACATATGACAGTTAGTCAAACACATTTCCAAGCTTGAGTGAAATGCTCTTAGCTTAGTTAGCAGATAACTTTCTTATGTTAAACTCATTTATGTTGAGGCTGCCTCCCAGTGCTGGCTATCAATTTGGCACTACTTAAAGGCTTTCTAGGATTAAGCTCCAAAAATTTAAGTTTTTGATTCTTGTAGTAAGATTGACACATGAAGTTGCATCATTTCTTACTTTTCTAGGACTGAGGGAGT
>JACGDI010005461.1:847093-857659 GCA_014898725.1 Jacaranda copaia | reverse complement strand
AGAAAAGTGATACATACTCTTGTAGTTTTTATTTGTTTAATATACCAAAAATTAAATATATAAGTAAATTAAATTAAAAATTAAATGTATACTCTTTTTTAATTTAAAAAATTTGAGTTAATTTTTTTAAAATATGCCAAAAAAATTAGCCAATATTAATAAATTAATCAATATTCAATTATTAGGTGGTTTTAGCATTTTGATTGACAATAAGAAAATTTGATAAAGACAAAAAAATTAATCAGGTTAAATCACAATTCAAAATTTTGGTCCAATAAACTAGACCCAATCATTGACCCAATGGGTTTTGAATTTAATAGGATAGGGTCTAATTTATGATCGATTATTTAGATATTTTATAGTATGAATCTAATTGAATTTAAGAATTAGAGTATGAAATTAGACAGTGTAATACCTTACCGGATCTAATTCCAACTCAAGTAAGAAATTTTATAATTTACAATCTATTCTCCATACCCTTTGAACCACGGAATCATTGTGTTTCCTCAGTTTATCTGTGTCATCTTGTAAATATATATAATATTATATAAATATATATGTCTTTAAAATTTTTAATTTTGGTATCTATAAAAATTCCACGTGGCCCAAGCCCACGCCATCCAATCAACGGGGTTCAAAGATCACCAACAAAAACACCCAACTTGCACCTCGGGTGAGAATCTCTGTGTCCGCAATGTTTTTAAAATTGGACCAAATAACGAGTCGATAATCTTATTAATTATTAGTTTAATTGGTTGGATCATTAATTAAATTAATATAACATCATAATAATATAATAATTATATTTAATTTTATAAATATATATATATATATATAATAGTTTAATATTATCAAAAATTAAACTTTCAATTAATATAAAAAGAATATTTTTGAAAAAAATTTCAACTTACATATTTTTAAGCACATATTTTAGAAAATAATATTATTTCACAATTTATCAACTATAAATAAGTAAAAATTCATGTTTCACATTAATTTAGGTAATCATTCGTTTCTTATTTTAACTCAAAGTAAAAATAAATTCTTCTACACTAAATATTTGGTATAATTTAAGTGAAATTAAACAAAATAAAAATAACAAATTAAACATAAATATTTACATATAACTATCACTTCATTAAGTTTTAAAAAAATAAATTTATATTTAAAAAAATTACATATTCAAAATATTTAATCATCATCTTTAATTCATAATTTTTCTTTTCTCTTTTTCTTTTTTTCTTTATAAAAAAATTTAAAATTTTCAAAAAAAAAAAAAAAACAGATCCAATTGATTCGATTTTGATTAGTTCTTATCGATTTTGATTATCATCAATTTTTATGCTTTAATCAGACCAATCCCAGGTCCAGCCCGGTCCGGTTTTCAAACATGGTATCCCGCTGAAGAAAATGAAAAAGACAACATCAAATTCGATCGCAACCCGACACGCGTCGGATTCTTACGTCAGCATCGGAGATTAATAAGTGATCGTTATTAGTTAAAGCTGACGGAATTAACAGTCGTCCAACGGTTCATTCAGTTGTAAACTTCCTCCCAATCTTCCCCTTCTCCTCTCCTCACCTCAACTCTATTAATTACTACTAAAAAAAGAAAGGAAGAAAATAAAAGAGAAATATTAATTTTCAAATATTCTTCGGTCTCCCGTCGACCTGAAATCTCTTCCCCTTTTGTTCCATCAGGTTATACGCATAGCAATCACACCCACCCACACGCGTGGGTGTCTGTGTGAGAAATTTCCTTGGTAATCTTTTCTAGTTTTTTTTTTTTAATCCGGTTTTTTCTTGATATTTATGGTGATTTATTTGGTTTCCTTTTCAGGGAATTGTGACTAATCCCTCTCATCCTTAAATCATTGGATTGATTGATTATAAGGGGATCAATCATAATTTATATTTAAGATGAAGCCGGACTGCTGGCACAAAGTGATGGCTCCGGTGAGGAAAGTCTGGAAGAAAGTCTCTAAACGTCTCCATCGCAGAACTGGTTGGTGTTTTGTTTTGTTTTTTTATTTTTACTTTTTGGGGTTTAGTTTCTATTGATTTTTTTTTTTAATTTTGAGAATTTCGTGGGTTGCTTATTTTGGATTTAATCGGTAAATACTTTTTCTCCCGGTTTCTCTCTCTCCCTCTCTCCAAAAATTAGAGATATTATATGGTGCAAATTTTTTAATTATTACTGCAGTGTTTATGAGATATTATTTCGTGGTCGTATAATTGATTGGGTTGGTCCCATCTGGAGGCAAATCATTTTGTTCTATAAATGATGATTTGGGGATATTTTTTACTTTCGGACTTTTGATGAAAGAGCAAACTTATTGCACAAGGAGAAGGCATCACAAAGAAGACGCCTTAAAGCTGAAAAAGAAAATATAATGAAATTTTATTAGTTTTTCTATGTTTATGATTTTCTTTATCATTTTCCTCCACAAAAATTCTAAATCCGACATTGTTTATTATTTCAAAATATTAGAATATTATAGGTAGTCATATGGCTATATGTAGTCCATTATTTTAGTAAACGACATGAGGAAAATTTTCCAAGATGTGGTTTGTTTTGATGCACTTTGCGTTATTTGTTAGTTCAGATTAGGGACTATACAAATGTGGATCTCTTTCATAAAGGAAATATCATCGTTGATGACAATATTAGCTTTAATTTGACACGGTGTCCTTGCAAAATGCAATTCTAAAATGCGTATGCCTTTTCATATTGTTATATATATATATGTTTTTCTTTTATTTATAATATGCGCACACACATTAGAAGCATGTATTGGTTCAAATTTCTGACTTTTCACGTTATGTGATAGATTTATGCCACTGGACAAAAGCCACTTGGTTGGTACTGTTATATACATATATTGAATTGGGAGGAATTATTACAATTCATCTTCATGTGCATTTCGCTAATTGCCTGTTGCTACAAGGAGTTGTTTATCTTAACCAAACTGTCCATTTATTAATTAATGCTAACACATAACCAAGATAGGTATCCATAAAACAATTTGTTCATATGGCCATCTGCTGATTTTTTCACTCACATATTGACTTTTTCTCGTATAATTTTAGCCCTTGTGAAACTTCGCCAAGACGTGAGATCATGTGAGTACGAGGATGTTCACATCTTATGGGACATGTTGAAGAGAAACGAGTCGGACCTAACTAGAAGCAGAAAGGGGCCCTTCTGGGACTTTGTTCAATGGGCAAAGCATACCCCGTTGATTTGTCGTGGCGGTTGTTCTGACGTAATCCGATCCTCTTAATTTGAAGCTTTGAACTGCATATGCTATGTGTACGTGCTCTGAACATGATCTATATATATATATGGTAATTGTGATCGTGTTTGAAGTAGTCACATGTTTTTTGAAGCTCTTAATGTTGTTTGCTGTTTTCTACCTGCAGCAATCAACATAGTTTTGTTGTTCATGTAAGAGCTAGTAGTATTGTGCTTGTGGCTCTCATACTCTATGTATGCTTTATGTGTAGAGTATTATCCTTGATTTATTGGGACTTGATATGCTAATATTATCTTTTCAAAACATATAGATATTTTATTATGTGTAAAATCTTCTTGTGACTGCAGATTATAGAAGTTTGTTTTCTGATATGCTGCTTTGTGTTTGGCTTAGAGATTGTTTTAAGTTTGTTTGCTTGCATGTGTGTGTGTTTTAATTCTATAAATAACACGACACATGGACACATACATATGGGTTCATTGAGGTTCGAATTTCAAATCTCATATATATAAGTGTGAAGATAATGTTATTGATCAAAAAGAACACCCGGGCAAGATTGTTTTAGGGTGATTCAATGTTTGTCTATGTTTTCAATAATTTGAATGCTGCTCTAACAAATGTACTATTTGAGGTAGGGGAAAGATAAACAATTACCAATATAAGCTTGAACCCTCATTCGTATCTCACGGAACTTCTTTGTAATGACTCCCTTCCATGCCTCATTTCAGAGTGAACTTCAAAGTGGCTCTATTTTCCATTCATTTAATACCCCTTTGGTGTCATTGACAAAACATATGTCATTTCTAGTCTATGTCTTTCTATTACTTTTTTATATATGGAAAGTTAAAAAATCATCACATAATAATCCAAAAATTACAATAGAAAAGAAATAAAGGAGGTTTGTGATGACTTTTCAATCTTTTTTATTAGGTAATCTAGTATCCTTATGCATGAAGATAATCAATTCGGTCATTGTGGTTGGACTCTATTATGGATTTCTAATCATATTCTCTATAGGGCCTTTTTATCTCTTCATTCTCCAAGCTCAAGTTATGGAAAAAGGAACAAAGAAGAAGGTATCAGCAACAACTAGTTTTATTACGGGATAACTTATGATGTTCATATCGACCTATTATGCACCTCTGCATCTAACATTGGGTAGACTTCATATTATAACTATCCTAGCATTATCATATCTTTTGTTTCATTTTTTTTGGAACAATCACAAACACTTTTTTTATTATAGATCTACTATCTGAAATTTAATGCGTAATTTCAGCATTCAATGTGTATTCCTGAATAATATCATTTTTCAGTTATTCAACCATTACCAAGTTTAGTTTTAGCCATATTAGTCAACATTTATATGTTTCAATGTAACAACAAGATTTTATTTGTAACAAGTAGTTTTGTTGGTCGATAAATTGATCACGTTTTATTCATGAAATAGTTTGGATTGGTATTAGTCAGGACATGGCAAAACCATCCTATTAGATCAAAAAAGTATATTCGATCTAGTAAGTACCTTGTATTAGAATTGATAAATGTTATGGCTCAGATCTTTAGTACTCTCTTATTTATAACCTGTGTCTACTATTTAGGTAGAATACCATCATCCATTCTTACTAAACAACTAAAAGAAACCTCAAAAATAGAAGAAAGGGTGGAAAGTGAGAAAGAAAGAGATGTAGAAATAGAAACAGCTTTCGAAATGAAGGGGACTGAACAAGAACAAAAGGGTTCCAACGAAGAAGATCCTTCTCTTTTCTTTTTTTGGAAGAAAAGGCGGATCCAAACAAAATCGATGAAATAGAAGAAATCTGAGTGAATGAAAAGGAAGATGAATTTGATTTTTGATTTATAGAGACAAAATATAAAAATAGGCCATTTTTTGAAGAATATTATCTATTGAATATCAATGAATATCATGACAATTCAAGATTCAAAATATTTGATAAAAACAACTAAAAATAATGAACAGTTTTTCTTTGACAAACCTCTTGTGACTGCTCTTTTAAATTTGAAATAATGGAATCAACCATATCAAAACAGTAAATTTGATAGGATTGTCAGAAATGAAGTATCACAATATGTTTTTAACATATGCCAAAGTGATGGAAGAGAAAGAATCTCTTGTACGTACCCCGTAGTTTATCAATTTTTTATTAACCAAAATTATTACTAGTGCTAATGGAAAAAAAATTAGCAGAAATTCAATTAGAATAAAAGAAATCAATAAAAAAATCCCTCGCTGGTCATACAAATTAATCACCAATTTAGAATAATAATCCAAAGACTATCATAAAGATATATCAGTAGAGCATCAAATTCATTCAAGAAAAGGCAAACATATAGTAATTTTTATTGTTGCCAAGTAAAATACTAATCCTGCTACTATAGATATTAATACGCTCGACCAACCAAATGAAGTGACTTTGGTACGCTATTCACAACAATTAGACTTTCAGCAAGATATAATTAAAAGTTCTATGTGGGCTCAAAGGCATAAAATAATTATTTCAAAATTGTTTCAAGCAAATGTGCATTTCCTTTTTTTTTTTTTTTGGACAAAATAAAAAAATTCCCTCTTTTTCTTTTGATATCTTTGAGTTGATTAAACTAATTTTTAGAAATTGGTTAGGGCAATGAAAAGCATTACAAATTGTAGAGTATACAAAAGAACGAACAAAAAACAGGGGGGCGGGGGAACAAAAGAAAAAATAAAGTGTGAATACAGGTAGCGGAGGCCTGAAATATCATTTCATTGGTACAAGGACTAAGAGGTTGCATGTTGTTCATTTAATCTATTTTTAGAAAATATATTATATTACCTTCATTTGTAATTGTGAAAAATATTGTATGTATACTCCTGTTGCGACGTGTTGAATGGTCTGAGGATTGCTAAACATATTCAAAAAAAAATTCTTACTTACTTTTCTGTGTGAAACCTGGCACAAATTGAAACTACAAATTGTTCACTAGTTTGCAGAGTTTTAAAAGATTTGAATGATTTGAAGTATGCTCAGCTATAGTCAGATGAAAAGATTTTATATATAATTATATTATCAAAGTTTAAGAAGTTTTAAAAATAAATTAGAACCTTTCTTGTTCCTTATAGACTTACACAGATTTTCGAAGCACACAAGCTTATCTCTTAAAAATTTTGCAAATCGTTTTGGGGGTGAAATATATTAAAATCTTTATACATATTCCCAATATCAAATGTAAAATTTTACCAAGCATTTGGAAACATTTTATACATTTTTAAACAATTTAAAAATTATATTTATTGAGTTTTCTTCATGAAACAAAAGTAATATATACTTCAAATCTTAAAGTTTATTATATCATTTGATATTATTCAGCAAGAGTTTATTAGATTATCCACACTATTATATATAGCATAATAGTGTGGAATTCACAATTGTGCAATTTTGACCAATTGTTGAATTTCTAAAATTTTGAGTTTTTTTAATTAAATTTAAAAATTAATTTAGCTTATTAAATTTGATATTATTTATTCCTTTTAAAGATATCCCGATTTTTGAAATTATTTTCTTAATTAAAATAAATTATTCTTTATTTATCTCTAATATTAAAAAACGGTTGCATTTCATTCACAAAATCTCTTTCATCTATATTCTTGATAGATCAAAGATTCCTTGATCATTTGAACTTATATTTTGATAAATTTTTCATAATTTTTCTCTTATATTTAATAATTAATTTATATCTATACCACTATATATAGAGTGTTTTGAAAGTTATTTCATTAATATTATCAATTTCTAGCATTTTTCACTCTGTTCTTTGTGTGCCTCTTTGTTTTCTAGCATTGTTTTTCCTCTATCTCTTTGTGTGCTCTTTATTTCATTCTTTAAACGGTTTATTGTTTGCTTGTTTTCATTGTTCACTTTTTTCATTTCATTTCATTTTTATTTTGGATATGTTACATAATAGAAGAAATTTTTTGGATTTCAATACTATAATTTTCTTTTCAACCATAAATAAAGTCTATCATTTTACTTTTATTGTCATTAAATTTATAAACCTTTATATATATATATATTGTTTATTACGTAGTTTAAGTTATTAATTAATTAATTTATTTTTAAATTCTTTTTTTGTTCAATTTATTTTATAATTTTACGAGATGAGATATACTAATTGCTTTTAATATATTTTAATTTTGTTTTATTTTTATTAGTTAATTTTTCTTATTAATTATCAATAAATTTTATCATTTAATTTATATATTTTTTAAATTGTTATATATTTAGTATCCTTTTACTCATTCTTTGAATCAAGTTATTAATTTATTTGTTAAATTTTGTAATTTATTTTTAAATTCTCTCTTTTTTTTCATATCTAAATTTATAATTTTACAGGATAAGATCTATTATTTGATTTTAATATTTTAAAATTTTGTTTCACTTTTGAATATTTATAATTTTTAAAGTATACTAATTAATTTGTATTTTTTGTTTTTATCTATGTAATTATGTATGTATAGCTATGCATAATTCGAACTCTTTTTTAAAATTTTATATATTACTTTATTGATATAAATTTTTGGATCTTTTTTAATCCATTTGAAAAAATTATGAGATGATTATTTCAATAGAACATAAACCCGTTAATTTTTTGAGTTTATAACATTGGACATTATTTAATCCATCAAAATATATATCCAATTTTATTTTATTTTATTTTTTAAAATTTTGATTGTTTGAAAGGTCAATAAATTTTTTTATTATTCATTTTATTCTATTATTTGCAAAATATATATGAAGATCCAATTATATTTATACAAAAAAATTTAAGAACAAACATAATGATTTATTTTTCATATTTTATTTACATCTGATTTCATCCTGATATCCTGTTATTAATTCTTATTTTAAAATTAATTTTAAATTTATAATTATTTTATCATTTTACTATAATTTTAATTTTGTATTACTAATGTCAAACTCTTTTATTCACTTAATTATTCAATAACTAAGCTATGAGTCAAATAAAAAATTTCTATTAACTTAAATATTAATATTGATTTTAACTTTATAATTATTTTATATGTTTAGTATATTTATTTATTTTTATCTTTACTATCATAATTTTATCTTAATTTATTGATTTTTAATTAAAAATTAAAATTAAATAAGATTTTTTTTAAATTCTTGGCAGTAATATATTATCTAATTCTCTATTTTTTAAGTTTTAACTTATTACTGCTTATCGTCTTTTAATTCTAAAGTAATCATAAAGTTTTATAATTTTAAATTTTTTCCAACAACTTTTAAGCCATCAATTTTGTGTTCTATATTGTTCTCATATATTTTTGTTTTTTAATGTAACTATCTGTTAGTTTTTGTTGCATAATATTTTCTTCCTTTTAATAAAATATACAATCATGTTCATAGACTTTTATCTTTGGAAGTATTTTTCTTTTTAATTTCTTGCTAAAAAATTTTGAAATTTATTTTTTATATCATTAGTTATATGAGATGTCTTTGATTTTAAATACTAAATTTTGAAGCTTTGAATTTAATTTTACTTGACCATTTTTGAAAGTAATATTTAATTTTACTAATTATTTGATTAGTTTTTATGATATTTTTATTTTTAATTATATTTATAATTCAATAATAGCATTATTATATAATAATTTTAAAGAATTCATGCCCATTTGGTTTTATTTTCATTTCCAATTTTTATTTTCATCATTTATAAAATTTGAAAACTTAGTAAAAATGAGTTTGCATTTAGATAGATTATTGGAAAAATAATGATTATATTGCTTTTAATAGTTTTAGGTGGAGAGAAATATAAATAATAGAATAAAAAGATAAGATATATATGTTATTGGGAGAAAATATATAATTTATTGGAGAATGTGTTTAAAAATAAAAATAATATTAAGTAAAAATATGTAAAAAGTGATTAATTTTATTTTAGAAATAATAAAAGATAGAAAAAAAGGCTATGAAAATGAAACCACACGGGGCGTTAAACCGACCTGTGAATTCGCTCCAATTGGTCAAACAAATCGTAGTTGTGCAATTTTAAATAACAAATTCTTGATTGGGCTAATGAAGTGGCATGGTTTGAATCACAGTCCATTCTGATGATAGGATATTAGGAGCCCATGGCTCTCTAGCCGGTTTAATGGGCGTTGGGCCCGTCTAGCAACAAACAGAAGATGTAATTTAATTACATAAAGTAATAGTCCAATTTTGAATACCGTTTCACTTACATGCGCTGACATCAAAACATCAAAGTTTGTTAAGGTTTAAATTTAAAACCTCACGTTTATATGTATGAAGGGTAGAGTGGCCAGTTAGCTCAATGGAATAAATTTTGCATATAAATTGTGAGATAAGAATTTAAATTTAACAAATCTTCTGTATGCATGTGTATAAATTTAAGGTTTTGTGTGGATATGTTTCTCCAAAATATAATATTTTGGAGAAATATAACCACACATATTTCAATTTTTCTTTTAAAATACACCTTTTTCAATATATACATACATATATTATATAGGGTTAAAATATTTTTACTCCCTACGTTATACGAAATGGACGATTTACCCCCATGTGAAAGAAAAATGGGTGAAATGCCCTCTTCTGTTTTTAAAATTACTTTATATCCTTATATTTTCCCTTTTTATTTAATCTAAATTAAATAATTTTATATTTATAAAATACATAAAATATTTATATAAATTAAACACTATCTAATATTTATAAAATTATATATCCATATAGATATATAAGATTATATACATATAAAAAATTATATAAATACATATATGCAAAATATATGTGTGTATATAAAATTATTTATAACATATCTATATACATATAAATAATATATATATTGTCGAGTCTAAAATTAAATAATTTTATATTTATGAAATATATAACATACTTACATAAATTAAATGCTATTTAATATTTATACAATTATACATACATACATATATATAATTATCAAAATTAAATAATTTTATATTTATAAAATATATAATATATTTATATAAATCAAATATTATGTAATATTTATAAAAAAAATATATACATGCACATATATAAAATCACCTATATATAAAATTATATATACATATATGCATATAAAATTATGCATAACATATTTATATATATAATAGTATTTTTACAATTATATATACATACATATTATTATCAAAACTAAATAATTTCATATTTATAAAATATAAAACATATTTATATAAATCAAATACTAACAATATTTATAAAAAATTATATACACGCATATATATCAAAAC
>JACGDI010005461.1:833966-846993 GCA_014898725.1 Jacaranda copaia | reverse complement strand
GCCCAAAAGGAGATTTTTCGCTTGATTTTAAGAGTCACAAGTAGGTTTTGTATCCCTTTCTTTTTTTGTCTTACAAGGGGATAAACTACCAAAATGATTTTTCCGATAGGGCTAAAAATAGATTTTTCCTATATTAAATATATATTTTTTATTATAATTCTAATATTAAAAAATTATTTAATTTCATTTTTATCCTAAAAATTCAACAAAAAAATATTGATTTGATTGATATAATAAGAAAATATATTTCCATAAAATATAAATAAACATACCAAAAAATAACTTTCATATTCTTTAATAATTTATTCTTTCAAAATACATAATAAACACATGATAAAACAAACAAAAAACATAACCAAATATTTCCTAAGTATATGTTAATATATTAATTTCACATACTTACAAGAATTCTATAAAAGCTCATTCAACAAAAAGGTTTTAGTCGATCACATGCAAAGCATTTACCAGAATTCTTCAAGAACTCAATTACAATTTTGAAATGTTTAAAAATAAAATCTTATTTTCAAGATAATCTTTTATTTATTTATTACTATTTTTGATGTTGCTTTAAACAAAATAATATCAACATCACTATTTTTCCAATGCTAAGCCCCACAAAATCTGGAGAAAAAGGTGAAAACAATGTATAAATGTTTGATGTTACACTATATCTAATGGCATAAAGAAGAGTATTTTTGTGGTGCAGAGAGGGCAATCTTGAACAGTGCAGAAGGCTCGCGTTCCACCGCACCTGCAGCATTTATTTCTCTTCCATTCGTCCATTCATTCATTCCCGTTGAGTCCTTTTTCTGCAGCAAAACAACAAAAAATGCATTTATTCTTCTTCTATTGCTGCCTTTTCACTGTTCCCAACTGAACCAGGGGGACCATGGCACCAGCAGTGGCCATGATAATTAAACCCACGAGACTTTTCCTGATGAAACACTTCCACAAATATTTTTTTTTTCAATCATCTATTTAATTTATTATTTTTCTTCCCTTTTCTATGATTATATATTTGGGCATGGGCATGAAGACATATTTTCTCGTTATCTCCGCGGATTTCCTGGTCGACTTTTGGTTTCAGGATCTAAGGAAAGGTGATGAAAGGTTGTTGCTAGCTCCATCTCAACTTGACTCTTCCTATTTGTCATTTAAAGGGCAAAATCGCTTTTCTTTTTCATTTTTTCCCCTTTGAATTTGTTATTAAGCTCTCGGTTTCTCTCCATTTTGCAGTAATATACTTGTGTGTTCATAAGGTTGTAGAGGAATTTTGGGATAGAAAAGGGTTCTGAGGAAAAAATTGAAGTTATTTTTTGGCTTGAAAAAAGGTTGTCTTATTGGTAAGAATGAAGGCATTTGGATTCTTGTTCATGTTCTTATTGATTGGGACAGCCGCTTTTATGTACTTTGGTTGTTCCAGCAAAAGAAGCACAGCCTCAAACGTTGGTAAAATTTCTTACTGCCTTTTGTCTCATTTTATGCAGAGAAATGCTCTTTTTTATGTACAGTATTTAATTTCTAGGAGAAAATGACAATTCTGATGCATAAGTATTGAACCAGGACTGTTGGTCAGGGGTGAAAAAAGATTTCATAAAAGAATTTTGAATTTTATCACACCAGAAAAATAGGAAAAATTGAGGAAGAAATTTGAGTTTTTGAGAAATTACAGTTACACATGAAAATTGAAAATTGTTCTTATTTTCAGTTGATGGGGATAGTCACCGACTACCCTGCCTGCCCTCCTACTTGGTTCATCCCTGTGCTTAAGATTCTTGTTAAATAATTACTTGAAATTTGTGCATAATATCTTGAAATATCTGAAGGGCTTGCAAGTTATAGTTTCTATCTGAACCAAAAATAGAGTTTATGTATGTATGTGTGTTTTCATCTCAGACAAAAGACTATATATTGTCGCTTATACGATTGATGAATTCCAGTCTCGTTATTCAGCAAGTTCCCTCTCTGCATTTTAAATGCTTTATAAGTGAAAACTGCGATAAACTACTTGATTGAGGTTTTGAAGTGCTCCAGTTTTACTATGCCTGCATTCGGATCAAATTTGTTCATACCAGGCAACTAGGCAAGTGTAGCAACGAAAGCTATTATTTAAACCCCTTCCTGTCTAACACACATGCGATTCTGGCATTTGGTACTTCTGATTTCCCAATCTTGAGATTCTGTATTTTGAGATTTTATTGCTTGTGACAGTATATTTAATATATCAAGTTGATCAAGCATTGAAGATGAATTTTTGCGTGATGTAATATCTGGGATACCCTGCTTTCTGAAGTGTTCGATAAGTATATACTCAAATGAGGGGTTCTAATTTTATGCACTGAGTCAAGTCATATCCTTTTGTCCTATGATCAGCAATTTGCTAATATAATGTTCCAGGAGTGTTCGTATATAGTTGAAATGCTGGGATCTAAGAACCAAGTAAATTTGATAATGAAATTAATGGCATATTGCATTTCTTTACTCTTAAGCAGCAAGACACTG
The DNA here is from genome assembly GCA_014898725.1 of Jacaranda copaia. Lineage (NCBI taxonomy): Eukaryota > Viridiplantae > Streptophyta > Magnoliopsida > Lamiales > Bignoniaceae > Jacaranda > Jacaranda copaia. Next base: position 844,491 of record JACGDI010005461.1, on the reverse strand, counting down.
AATAGCCAAACTTAACCGGCTTATGGATTCCATTAGTGGATCCACTGCTGCATTCTATAATTTCTCTCTTGCACATTGCACCGGCAACATAATTATTCTATAGTTGCAGGTGTGGTTTCAAGAGGCAGCAAGAATGCTACAACACTGTCCATGAAAAGCCGGAAACTTAAGGTACACTTCTATCAGATAAGCTCTCTATGCCTAGATATATGAATTAGATGCCGATTGGCCTTTTGGCCCCATAGTATAAGTCTAATACACAAAGTGTGAGGTCAGAGTTTAAACCTAGGGGGCTCCTGACGTGTGTGTACAAGTAAAAATGAAAAGAAAAGGATATATGTGAATTAGATATATGGTGCCCAAGAAGTAAATTTTTATTTATAGTCTGTTTTGATGAACTGCTATATCTGCAGGGCAAGATCGATCCTCCTAGCGAAGACGAAGATGGTGAGGGCCATGTGAATTTGGAAGATTACCATCCTGTTGATCCAATCCCAAGTTCAACAGCTTCCATAAGACCTGGTCCTATACAACATGGTACTCCTCTGATGCCTTATGTCCCAAAACCTTCTCCCCCTCCTAGTCAAGCAAAGCATTTTGGGTTTCCTTAAATCACTTTAATAACTGATGGTACCAGCTTGGTTGTTATGCCAAAATAAATTATATATGTTATAACTGTTTAGTGTGGAGAGGATATTTAGGCTATTTTTCCAACTATGTCTTTGTTTATTATACTGCCAATGCCCTACAATTTAGGATGCTTGTGATTGTGTACGGATCCTTGTTCATAACTTGCCCTACAATTTAGGATGCTTGTGATTGTGTATGGATCCTTGTTTATAACTTGCTAATGGATCCCTAAGCATTGCAACGCTGTGAGTCTTTAAACTTTGCCATTCGACATTGAGGTTTGACATGTTTGTGCTTTCTTTGTCCATTTTCCTGTTGGATATTGTTGTAAAATAATGTGAAATTAAACAAACGTTTAACAAGAATGAAATAAAATGCACAAGATTTATGATGTTTAATTGAATTGAATACATACCTTACTTCCGCGGTTGTGGAGAACCATTCGACTTTATATTGAGGAAAATATAGAGATTTCTTGTATACTCATACTCAGTCCTACACGAATTCCAAACTATTTATGCTATTATAAAAAAAAAAGATTATATAAAAGTATAAATACCATCCTCGAGTCACAAATGAGAATTCTAGGGCCTGTTTGGTTTCATTTTCAGAGATTGAACATATAATTTCCATACGATATATTTTCAAATTACGTTTTTCAATAATATATATATATATATATATATTTTCTCTCTCTATTTTCATTATTACTGTCACTCTCTTTTTGCAAACTACGAGATCATATATAGTTATTACTTCTCTCACAAACTATCCAAATTCAAATTTATTTTTAACTCATGTTTTTTAATTAATTTTTTAAATTTTAAAATATTGAAAATGAAAAATGAAAATAAAAAACATAACTCTACATATAGGTCCCTAGGTCTTCGTGATTGCTTCTTCATTTTAGTTTTCAACCCAAATGCCCGATCAAATACACGACACAATTAACAAATATGGATGAACTTAGCACGATCCATCTCAAATACAAGGCACAATCAACAAATCCTTTTGAACTTGGCACTTTGCAACCTAGTGTCGTTCAAGAATACGAAAACTCCTGAATTTTATTGAAGAGTTGAAGCATTAATTGGTGCTCATTTGGTGGAGTTGTCAATATGGGCCATATTACAAACATATGGACACATCAAAAGAGATGTAAACTCATCGAAATTTAATTTCCAGATGGCTATATCACAAACATGGGGATATTCAAAGGAAAAATGAACAAATGAAAAATTAAGGATAAACGTATTTGAGGTGACCATTTTCCACTAAATTGGAGAACAGAGATACCAATGGCCAGCCAACTCGAGCAGAGAATACCTGTCACTTTTCTTCATGTCCTTAACTTTTTAAGCCACTTCTCCATACACCTCTTCCAATGCTTCCCTTCCACTAGAGAACCCAATGGTCCAATATGAAAGTGGTATTGCACATGCAAGAAAATATTAAAATGTTACCTTTTGGTAGTTATTGTCAGCACACTTAATTTAATTTAGAAGCATCGCTACAAGAAAAAAAGGTCTTTGGTGACACTAATTTAATGACACTTTATAAAATAATGCAGGAGCTATAATGAAAAATGTCAATATACAATAATAAATAATGACATTTGATTTATGAATGACAAATAAAATGGTGACATTTAATTGAAAATGCCACTATAAATATATTTTAAAGGCACTTAATTAGTGTCACTAATTCTTTTTCTAAAAATGTCACTCATATTTATTTATAATATCATTTGAAAAAAATGTCATAAAGAATCTAGTGACATCCATTTGGTGGCATTTTATAACACAATGACACACAATACTATTATAGTGATATTTGTTAAAAAATAACATTGAAGGTAATATTTTGTGACTTTTAATTAATAAATGTCAAATAAAATAGTGGTGTTTGATTGAACATGCCAACATAAATGGGTTTTAAAGGCATTTAACTAAGTGTCATCAATTGTTATTAAAAATGGCACTTATATCATGTTATAGTGGCACTTATATCATGTTATAGTGTCATTTTGTAGAAAATGACACATCATATTTAACTACACTAACTTAATGACATCTATACTATATAAAAAAGAAAATTCCTTTACACACATAAAGTGGCAATTACACTATGTTACACCAAAATTTGCTTTACTAATTATATCCTTAATTTTTAATTTAATTTCAAAAGTGAATTTATCACTGAATTTAACTTTAAAAGCACAAATAGTATAGTGAAAATATAATAACAAAATTTATGGAATGTATATATATATATATATAACAATTTTAAACTTTTGATGTAGAAATAAATTGCTAAATATGAGTTTATATTAATGGATAATTACTATTATATGCTATCAATGTAATTATTATTAAAATTATATTATTGCTAATATACAATATAAAATATTGAGTACTTTATTTATTAATATAATTTTAGTATCAATAATATAATAAACTAGTATACACACAAGGATGACGTGTCATAACGACTAATTTTATAATATAGTAACAAAATAAAATAATATAATGATAATTATAAAAAAAGTCACTATAATATCATATATATATATATAGAGTGAGATTTGACATGACATCAAACTTAATTCAATAGGAACTTAATTAATGTTGCTGCCAATGGTGATATCTATCGTGCTGACTATTAGGGACAATACTGTGTTAAATTGTGAGGAATATAAGGGACTGTACTAAGGTTCTTGCCAATGGTGATATGTACCATGTTTTTTGTTGCAAAGATTACCTTCTAATATTCCACTAGAAATCACTTATTATTTCTTATAAAAACTATTTTCATATAAAAGAAATTTAAGTATTGTTAATTATTAGTTAAGTATTTAAGTATTTTATACATTATTAATCATTATTTAGTAACTGATATATAAGTGAACAAATGAACTATATTTTGAAAATTACTTCAATATGTGGATATATTTTTTAAGTATTATTTTAATATATTATTTAATACTGGCATAATAGACACACACACACACACACATATATATATATATATATATATTTATATACAAATGTTCTTGCGAGCCATCGACTCACTCTATATTGAAGCTCAAGTTTGGATTGATTTCAAGCTCAAGTTCAATAAAAATATTTATATGATTTGCATTATATATGTTTAAAATCAGTAGCTCACATCGTTATTTTAATTGATAATATTTATTTATTTATTTAAAAAAAGTATTCTTGTCAGTAATAAAATCAAATTTTGAGATGTCCTAAAAAAATAAGAGTGATAATTTAAAATAAAAGTAACATATATAAATAATTAGTGTCAAAAACGAGTCACGCAAATTAAGAATAAAGATAAAAAAGAGATGGACAAGCGGGGAACAGCAAGTAGGTGTCATTAACATGATGCTGTGATTGGTGGGAAAAGGTTTGAGCTTTTATCAAAAATTAATTGAAAGGCTTTGCTAGACTCCCAGACCCCAGTTGATATAATGCTGCTTATGTGAATAAGAAAGACAGAAAGTCGGTCGGTGCATTCTTTTAAATTTCATGTTTTTAATTAATAATTTTATTAAAGATCCTTTTATATTTAACAACTTAATCATCAAGATAGTGAAATTATCATTTGTAACATTTTATTTTACTCCTTTTCTAACTTGGAAGTATATAACAATTAAAAAGATTTTGATTTATTTTTCCCTACGCTCAATCATCAATTATGGTAATGTGATAAATTCTCTCAAAATAAAAAATATGTATATATTGGAAAGACACTATTCAAATAATTGGAGGGATGATGAAAATAAGGTTGGAGGGAAAATATAGCTTTTATACAAAATGCTTGTAAATTTTAATCATACTCAAACTTGAAGATTTCAACTATTTCTTGAAGGTATGAGTCTCCACATTTGACAGTTTTTTTTTTTTAATTTTGTAATATCATTCTGTTGCTTGGGATTTAATGTTACTGTGGAAGACATAGTATAGAATAGATAATATGTGTATATATAATTGCAAAATTTGTGAGTATATTTGACACACCATGAACTTTTTTGTTAAAATTGTAATAATATTATAGAATTCATCATTCCTACCATCTTTGTTATATACCATAAACTTCTCCCACCAATAAGATCCATTATCCTTGCGCGTTTCTTCTTTCTGAGAGAGATTTTAGTCCAATACAACACAATGACATGCTTGGCCAAATGCTTTTGTGGCATGTATTGACAATCTCTTAAGCTTTGTTAAATATTAATCTTATTGCTTTATATAATTACAAATTTTATAAAATAATGGTTGTATATTTATATTATTATCTTACTTGTGCAGATTTCAAAGGATGTAGGCTCTTGCCTTTATGGATGATTCAAATGCTTTTCGAAGACATTATTTCAAGTTTTGGATTTTGATGATTTTTGAATATTCACTGAATTTGAAGTATCTTTGGATTCTAGTATTTTTTTTTTTATTTATACACACGCACACATCAGGAACCCGTTCAGGTTCGAACTCCTGATCTCCCACATTATGTGGGAGACTTATGCCAGTGGGCTACAAGCCACTTGGCTCTTTGGATTCTAGTATTCTAATAGAGCTATTCATTTTTGTTAGATTTGGTAGACTACAACCTTTGGACATGTTATTGATCAGTGATGTTACTAAAAATTTATGTTTATTTAATGATTTCATTTAATATGAAATATCTTCTTTGCTCCATTTCTTTTTGGGTTAATAAAATGATTATTCTTATTGATAAGAATAAAGATTGTTATGTTATTTTATTGTTCAAAGAATTTAATTTTTGCCTATTAAATAAATAGATACTATTAGTGCTTGAAATTAATATTATAGGCTTAAAGTGGCACTATAAAATGCCCACTTTATAAGTTTTTTAGGCACTTTGAAATTTCATAAAATAATTCTTTTGGGACACTACTAAGGTAACTAAATATAAATATTTTGACAAATTAAAGTATCACAAATATAAATATTTTTTGGTGACATTTTGTAATGCAACAATCTATAAATATTATGTCATTTTAGAGTGTTAGCTAAATCCTTTTTTTTTTTTTGCAGCATTTTGACATGCCACTAATATAAAATTTTGTGGCATTTTAATATGTCATTTATTATATTTTTCATGGCATTTTAACATGTCATCAAAATAAACTTTTTACGGCATTTTAGTATGCTACTGCGTGCATCTTTTGTGGCATATTATCATGTCACGTTAACAAAAGAATATGACATTTTAAGATGTCATTCAATGAGTTTTTTGTGATATTTTAAAATGTCATTTAATGTGTTTCTTGTTGCACTTTATTAATGCCAGAATATGATTAAAATAGTGACATTTATACCTTTAATTGCACCACTATAAATGATATTTTTAAAAATTAATATAAAATATAAAATTATCACTATAACATTATTTAAGTGGCACTTTTTAATGCCACTAAATTCTAATTTTCTTGTAGTGCATGTAATTGGTTGAAGAAGGACTACTTAATCCATGGCACTTACGAATGGACAACCACCTCAGACATATCATCTTATATTGCTTAATCCATGGCATTTATGAATGCACAACTATCTCATGCTCATTGTTGTATAATACTTAATCCATGGCACGTACAAGGGTACAACCACCTCATACAGGTTGTCACACAGTACTATAGTTCTCGGGTATAAGAAAATAAAATTGCATCCATGCTGTAGTCAGTATATATTTGGCAACTAGCTAGTGAGTTTCTTAAGAACAAGGACTAATTGTGGCATAGCAAACTACCCCCGTGATTTCTAAGTTCAAACCAGCTATGGTACTAAAAGAGTAGCCTATGTAGCAGAATTTCTTGCGCTGTTTTCGACCTTCTTGGCTTACCATCCTGACATTGAAGTTTCAACAGGGAAAGATACTTCTATTCCAAGAAGAGCAAAAAGGTTGATTTCTTCTTGAAGCAACTAAAATTCCCATCTTATTTTGTTTTTGAATCTATGCATTCACCAAACACATTTGTTCTAGCTGGTTAGCTGGTCTTCAATAACACAGTAACCTGGTAGAGATTTTGATAGGAAATTTATGTCCTTTTCTGTCCCTACAATCATTCTCTTCTTTTTCTTGGGATTGAAAGTTGAAAAAATTTAGAATCATTGTGAAGAAAAAGAAAATGGGACCATTTTCTGTTAACCTTTTGTATCACTTTTGTTGCTGGGCAACAACGCTTGTGGGTGAAGGGCGGGCCTCATTTTGATCAAAATGTTGTTACTTTATCTATTTCTTGTAAGGCATTGGAGTGATTCTCAAGCCATGGGGCTGTCTCAATTCATATTGTCATTATTTGCTAATAAGGATAGTTTTACTGCAGGTAATCCTGCATTCAGGGTGGTTCAGAAATTGATCGGCTGATTAATAGCTTATGCCTGATTTTTTATTTCTTATTCAAGATGAATGTGTTTTGCTTAGTATTAAATATTTTCTTATAAAAATAATTTTTATTGAAAATTAAATATATTTGACATATATTAATGAAGTTGGAATGACAAATAAAGCATGGTTGGAATAGGTGATTCAAAGAAGTTGGAATGAGAAATGAACTATGATTGGAATAGATGATTCAAAGTGTTAAAATTTGGGAGACATATAGATATATTGTCTAGGGTTTGATCTAAATTAAAGTAAACTCCACCACGATTCTAAAATCATATCCTCATCCCTTGTTTTCATTCTCATCTTAACTTGTCAAAAATTTGTAATTAAAATTTTAATTTTAATCTTAATTTACTTTTATTATATAAAAAAAAATAGATATTTGCTATGAAAAACTTACTACAAAATTAATTTCATAACTATAGTTATAAATTATATATAGCTACAAATTTTTATAGTAAATGCAATTTTTAAATAAAAAATAATAAAAATTGTTGGCAGCCAATAAGTAGCCTTATTTTGTGCAAGCACCCAACATATTAGCTCTGGATTATCTATAGAAAAATTAATATATACATATATATATAAATTATCATCAGCTCTAAATTGATCATAACAAGAGTTAGTTATAAGACCATCTATTTTGAATTTAGTTAGGTCAATTTCATAGCTAATGTTACGAATTTGTAGCATCAATTATGAATTAATTGTAATTTATACCCTAATTATAATATATATATATATATATATATTATATGGGAAAACAACATATTTTGAACCGATTTGAAGCTTATTCCAATTTGTGAAAAGGCAAAAACATGATTCTTTTTTTTTTCAAATATGCACAGCTACCATTGATTTTTTCCCATTTAAATTAAATTCCTTGAAATTTAATTTATCTTAATATATAGATATTTGTTTTTAAAATATGAAAAACAAGTATATTTTGATTAATTAAAAAAATTAATTAATTTTTCTACCACATTATCTTTTAATTTTGAAATTGTTGACCACTGGGGTGTGCTGCCATCACCATCAACAACTAGTTAACCATTTATATCTACAAACCATACTTTTAGAGGTCAACATAAATTTTTTAGACTTGAGAGCATGTGTGATGTTGGTGCAATGAGGAGGAGAAACAACGTTTTAAATTTAGAACTATGACCAAATGTCGTGCGAAAAGAATTATTTCTTAAAAAAAAAGGATGTTACGGTCATTTAAACAATAATTAATGTGATGAAATTGAATATAATTTCTAATATTTAAAGGGATCTAATCAAAATTCATAGGAATTCTACATCCATACCTTAAAAAACTTTAAATAATTCACCGAACAATAGTTATTCACCTAATCTAGCTAGTTACAAATAAATAAATAAATATATATATATAATTATTTTCTCAATTATTTCTTGTCCTATTGCAACTAATATACGGGCAACCATCAATGGATAGTGAAATGCATAAATAGGCTACTTTTTTACCTCGACAGCTTCATATGCCAAGAAAGTGCTGGCAAGAATAGGACAAGAAGAATGAGAAATGGCAGATGAGGTTTCTAGACAATATACATTGAACCAACTAAAATGCCTTCTTAAGTATCCCTTTGCTAATTCTGACACCTGTGTAGAGTATTCGAGTACCATGCTCTCCACCAGCTTCTAAGAATAAGGATAATGTCATATGGAAGGGTAAAAATATTAAACTATAAGATGTGTTAGGGTTGCAAATAAATTAGGTCCAGGCAAATAGTTCTTTTGATGATAACATGAAAAAAAATATTTATTTTGAGGTATTTTTAAGAAAGCATTTCGAAGGATGAAAAAGGGAGATTAGTTTATAAATAATCTTAAGTTCTCTACTCTTTTTTTCTATGGACATCTAAGTATCACTATACTTTTCCAATTGAGGAGTTTGAAAAAAACCCATGGTAGCATGTTGTTCCCACATATAACATCATATGATAATGACTGAAATCTACGTTGATATGATGGAGGGTCAGTCATTTCGAAGTATTGTCCCAGTAATATATATTTGGTAGGGGAACTCTTAATTACAAAAAAGGAATAACTTATAAACTATCTTCGACTTTCAACTCCTTTTGATATGGGATAGGTATATAACATCAACTTAATTTATTATTTGAACTTTATCGAGTCCAAATTTTATGTTTGAGTTGAGCTTGATCAAGTCGAAAAGAGAGCACTTGAGCTCGAGAATCTTGATATATATATATATATATATTATTTTTTAATTAATCAATTAGTTGAGCTAGATCGAAATTTAGTAGTATGGAACTAAAAGAACATAATAAAATTTAATCTATTATATTTAAGGAATTAAGCTCAAACCAACTTTTAATGGTCGATTTCAAATCGAGCATCGAACAGTATGATTTATATTTCAATTGGATAAGTTTTGATCAATTACGGGACATTATTCAATGCATATTTCTCAATAAATGTGTTGAACAAAAAAATCAATTTCGGATAGGCGCAAAGAAGTTGCCCATCTCAATTTCAAAACGAGGGTCCTAAATCAGCTGCCTTCACCAACTCGAAAAAAGCAAGAGAATTAAAGCAAAGTAGAAAGAACAGTGATTGGCCATAAAACACTAAAGGGGTTTAACGATAATGCTTCTTTTTTAGACTTAGCTTGCAAATCATGGCTTTGTGCATGTGGTTTCCTCTTTATGCTGGAAAGTGAAGGTTCAATACTCTACCTCCTTCCATTTGGCGAGCGCCCCCCAACCCCCAACCGGGAAAAAACAAATTATAAAGTAGGGGGGGAAACAAAAAGGAATAAAAGTAGTCTGCCCGGAATTGGCAATGAAACAGTTGTATTGGCGCGTCCTCTGGACTCCCAATTTTACTTAGGTAGAAATTAAATAATCAAGCATGTATCTCCTATTTATTATTTTTCTTCCTTTGCTTGGGAATGTGGACAAAATCATTGCATAACATCATAATTTGAGCTCTTTTGTTACCATGATGATGCTTTTCAATTTGTCCCCAATTACCATATTCTTTTAATAGCAATATTGGCTAGAGTACCTTAATGCCATGTGTATAATAAGCATAGTTAAGAATTAGATGGTATTTGGCTTACACTTATAATTTAAATATTTTTAAATTCATACATCTTATAAAATATTTTTGAATCTTATAAATAATTATTCATGTTTTAAAAATAAATTCGTTTGTTTTTTTTCTAAGCACCATCCTTTAATTTGGGAGAATGTGATTGACTGAACAGTTTAATCCATAGTGTTTATAAGGGCATAGCTGTCTCAAGCTAACTTTAGCATTATATCGTACTTTGCACCACCAAATGTGAGGAACTAAAGTCACACCTCTACTAATAATTATAACTTTTAGTTTAGGATAATAATTAAGTGCTTAATATCAACAATTGATATTAGAGTGAGATTATGAGTTCGAATCTCTCCAACTGATTTTGATTGGAGGGGGGGGGGGG
>JACGDI010005461.1:795402-833920 GCA_014898725.1 Jacaranda copaia | reverse complement strand
TATATATATATATATATATATATATGACTACCATAGTTTTTAGGTTAGCAGAGAACCTTTGATCCTAACAAAACTCTTGAATTGTTTAGATAAAATAAAATTTTAGAGCTTATAATTAAGATGTTATTAATGACAATATTGTAATTCATTAACATGGTTAAAATAGAGTTTATTAAAATGTTAAAAATAAGTTAGTAATGTCTTCCTTTTTCATTTTAAGATTCTAACATCTTCTTTTAAAAACTTATAAAATCTTTTCTTAAAAATAAATTATCAAATATACTGAATTTATAACATCTTATAAGATTTCAATTTAAACCACACCATGGCACTTGCTAAGTTTATTACCTAACGCACCGGCAATAATGTTGGTGGACAAGTTGAAATTATTGACGGAATATCAAGGATAATTACTTAAGAATATTCATTTCATAATCATATTTAATTTTAAGAATAAATGAACTTTGAGAGTAACAAATATATATTTGTACACGAATAATCATACCAGTAAAAAGGTGGGCAAAAGTTGATTGAAAATTACGCGCACGAAGAGGCATGGACCTTGGCGAGTGGTGTGGCTGGCCCTGCTAGGCCCATGGCGATCTTTACGCCTCGTGCATGTGTTTTGTTTGATTCTGAAGGGATTTTAATTTGATCTCCATCACCATGCCTATAGTATATTTTTTTTCCCCAAAAATAAAAAAATCAATGAGCAAAATTAGTAGAAACAACTAGCATAATTGAGAAAATACCCAGGATAAAAAAATTAAATCTAAAAAAGTAATTCGTGTAACACTTATAAAAATTGATTAAAAAAGCCAATATGAACAGCTTAATTCACACTTTCTTGACGGATTATATTTTAAGATTGGTAAAATTGTAAGCGCTGGATAATTTTTTCGAATATAAAAACTTGGCATTAAACAATAAGAAACATGTCATTCAATTTGCTAGACAAGTAGAAAATTCTTATATAAATTGCAGGTAAAAACAATATAAAATTTTAAAGATTAAATCATATCTATAGAGGGCCTATATATCATGTTATATTAATATGATTTTGATTTACACTATTTAATATACACTTCCTGCACACCAAAATCTTCCTAACAAAAATATTCTTTTTACAATCAATATATAACCCTCAAGTGGTTTAGATCATTTTGTTCAAATGTTATATTCAACAGCAATAATTACGTGTCCTCTAAATTCAATTATTAATGCAAGTCACAAATTATTTTCTAAAGTTGTTGAGGCAATGATGGTGGAGCAATTAAGTTATTGAAAATAAAAGAACTGTTAGAACAGGTTGGAAAACAGACACCATCCACGCCCACTCTATCCTTTTAACCGGTCTTTGCAAAGTTTGGGTAGAATATCAGTTCCATGGGGTTTTGTCGGAAATTTTTATATCGTTAATATAAACGCCTATTTAAAAAAGTCACAAATTTTTAGTATAAGATGAACATATATTCATAATATATATTTTAATTATTCACAAATTAGTTGAGTATATATTTAATTAGATGATATGACATGAGTCATTTGATATAAATATGCTACATAAAAGTACAAATCACAGAGAAATTTCTATTTGCTTTGAAGAAACGAGCGCCCCGACTCACCAGTGCAACGGGTACAATGTAGCTTCTTCCAGGATGAGATGGTCCAAACCAATTAGGTACACTCCATCTCGTTCACCTCGAACAGTACTCAGTCACTAAATAAGAATGAGATAGGCGTATATATCTAAATTCGGAACATGAAATATTTTTGAGAAGAGATGGGAAGAATTCTTGAGAGAGAGCAAAAAAGTGGGCAGAAGTCGAATGCTTAGGCGTGTTGAGAGGCGAATGCTATATATTTGAAAACTGCAAGAGACAATCTGTTTATAGAAGGGATTAGGGTTAGAGTCCACCAGTTATTGGCTTCTAACACATCACCCAGCCAATCATATTCTGTTACGACAACCACACACATCCATAGTATCACGCCACGTGCCCACACACGTCACACATCTATCAGTATGACGCCATGTGTCCTACGTCCTTCTACCAAATCCCACTTAATCTCTATCAATTCGATCAAATCTCATCTTAATCTTCAAAGATTTGATTTAGTCTAATCGGATTAGATTAATCCAACAGGTCTTGACCGAATCAGCCCTTATCCGATTGGAATATCTTTATTCGATCCAAGTTAAGTTCAAAAATTCAATCTTCAGATTGAATTTGTTCCAAAAAGATAAGATTGAGACTGGGACATTCGCCCTAACGCTCGTAACCCGAAGCCAGAGCCGGGCCGAGCGGTGGCAGCAGCATGCGTGTGGTCTACTCATATGAACCCCTTAAAAAACACTTTATCAGGCATTCTTACTTGAGTTCAATATAAACTAGTTCACACTAATTTATAAAACCAATGTGGGACAAGTGAAAGGTTGGAATAACCCTTAAACTCCTCCACTTGATTTTATAATATCCAAGTAAGTCTCCACTTTCTCAAGCATTCCATGTGAGACAACTCAACAAGAATCACTTAACCAATTTCCTTCCTCTATTGCATTACCACAATTAATCTTTGGATTCCAACCAAAATCAGCATCCGTCCAAAGTTAATTAACAATTAATTATGCTAATTATGCCAATTACAATATTCCCCTACAAATCCATAGATAATAGCTATCTGATTCAATCATAGCTCGCTTTCAAAAGTGGTATCTTTCAGTTTGAACTACTTCCTAAGTTATCCAACTGCTGTCACCACCGGGACAAATGGATCTAAGCCTTGAATTTATTCCCGTGATTGTGATTGTGTCCATTAGTAACAACGAGCTAAAAGCTGTGTACTGATCTTTAGGGTAGACACATTAAGGCCATGTGTCCTGATCCTGAGTTATGAATGTTTGTCAAGGAACAACCCAATTCCTTTAGTCTCGGCCAAAGGACTACATTCATTTAGTTGGGCATCTCTAGGGATGCATTGCCAGCATCTCGTCCAAATGACTTGACCCCATTCAGAGTTAAACTCTTACTAAACTAGTAGTAATCAACACTTACCAGGTATTCAAGGAAGAGACACTAGATATGAAGTATCACCTAATTTTAGGTGCAACTTGATATACTCAATAGCTTGTTTATACCATATTGAACCTACCTTGTGGAATCGTTACTTGGTAGGTTGGGTTGCCACTGCAGGTATCTCATTGATGGGTCTGCAGTCCCATCCCCAACCTGAATTTATGAACTAAGGACAAATCAAGTTCTTTAGTTAAAGAGTTAGCAATATTGTCTTTGAATCCAACAAAATCAATTGCTATAACCCTTTCAGACATTAACTCCCTTATATACTTTAGTCTAACTTGGATGTGTTTTTTAGTCTTTTGATTGAACTTTGAACTGCTAATCTTTGCAATTATGGTTTGGTTATCACAATGTACAGCAATTCCCGGAAGAGGTTTGGTCACCATGGGCAATTATACCATCAGCCCATATAGCCATTCTGCCTCTGTCCCAGTAGTGTTCAAAGTGCACAACTCAGCCTCAAAAGTGGATCGAGTTACCAAAGTTTGTTTGGTAGACTTCCAAGAGACAGCGCCCCTACCCAAGGTAAATACATACCCTATACACCCATTACTTTTGGAGTTTTTAGCTATCCAGCTAGCATCACTATATCCTTCCAGCACTGCAGGAAATTTCTTATAGTGCAAGGCTAGTGAAGCTGAGCCCTTTAGATATCAAAGTACCCTGTCCAAAGCCTTCCAATGGGTTCGATTGGGACAACTTGTATATCTAGTGAGTTTAGAGACCACAAATGAGATATCTGGTTTCGACCCGTTTGCAAGATATTGCAAGCTATCAATTATTTGAGAATACCTCAATTAAGATACTGGTACACCGGTTTCATTTCTAAATAGAGCCACTGAAGGATCATATGGTGTTTTAGCGATTCTACTATGTTTATGGTCATATTTCTCAATTATCTTCTCAACATAGTGAGATTGAGAAATTTCTATACCCTCAGTTGAATGAGTCAACTTAAGTCCAAGAATCATATCTGCAACACTCATATCTTTCATTTTAAACTTCTTCTTTAAGAAACACTTAGTCTCATTGATAATCTCAGTGTTGGAACCTATTAAGAGAATGTCATCTGCATATAGGCATAACATAATACAGTTATCACCTTTAACTTTGCAATAGACACACTTGTCACTATCGTTAACTATGAAGCCAAATGACAATATGATTTTGTCAAACTTTTCATGCCATTATTTAGGAGCTTATTTCAAACCATAAAGTGATTTAACAAGCTTGCAAACTTTTCGCTCATTTCCAGAAGCTACAAATCCCTCTGGCTGATCCATATAGATTTTTTCCTTAAGATCAGCATATAGAAAGGCTATTTTCACATCCATCTAGTGAATAGGATAATCATATATGGAAGACAGTGCTATAAGCACTCAAATTGTAGTCAAACGAGCTACTGGGGAATAGGTGTTGAAGTAATCTATTCCCTCTTTTTGCTTAAAACCTTTAGCAACTAGCCTGGCTTTAAACTTGTCAACAGTTCCATCAAATTTTAGTTTCCTTCCACTTGCTTCCTATAGTAGTATACCTCGGAGAGAGATCCACTAATTCCCATATCCCATTTGTGACAATAGAATCAATCTCACTCTTAATGGTTTCCTTCTAATGCTTAGCCTCAGGGGAAGCCATAGCATCCTTGAAGGTAACAAGATCACCCTCGACATTGTAAGTAACAAAGTCACTTCCAAAGTCCTTAGTGATTCTAGCCCTTTTACTCCATCTGGGTTCATCCAGTTCTTTTAGAATTATGTTACTACTAGGACCACCCCCCATATTTATCATCTTTTCCACGTGATTCGGAATCGATACAGACTCTAGGGTTGAATCTAAAGAAACATTTGGAGGTATCCCAATCTTCATGAGAAACACATTCTCAAAGAACATAGCATCACGAAATTCAACTATAATGCTCACATCTATGCCCAGAATCTTTGATTTAATAACCAGAAATCTCATAGCATAAGATGTTTCCATATAGCGTAGAAAGACCGCATCAACTGTCTTAGGACCTAGCTTCTTCCTCTTGTGTTTAGGGACTAATACTTTTGCAAGAAACCCCCACACTCGAAAGTACTTTAGACTATGTTTCCTACCTTTTTAGAATTCAAATAGAGTACTTTTTTTATGTTTTGGGGTAACTCTATTTAGAATATGGCAAGCCGTATTAAAAGCTTTCCCCCACATGTACTTAGGCAAGCCAAAGTTCAAAAACAAACTGTTAATCATGTCTATGAATGTTCTATTCTTTTATTCAGCTATCCCAGTCGAAGTGGGAGAATAAGGGGTTGTTTCTTCGTGAACTATATCAAAATTCCAACAGTATTCATAAAATGGATTGGACCCATATTCTCTGCCCTTATCTAACCTTAACCATTTAAGTTTTCTACCAGTTTGTGTTTCGGCTTCATTTTTAAACGTAATGAACTTTTCTAGTGTTTCATCTTTATGTTTTAGTAAATAAACAAACTAGTATCTACTGCTATCATTTACAAAAGTGATAAAGTATCTTTTATTATCTTTTGTTAAGACTCCATTGAACTCACAAATATCTATGTGCACTAAGTCAAGAATTTCAGTTTGCCTTTCAACTGAGTGATAAGGCTTTCTCACTTGCTTAGCCTCAACATAGATTTAATATTTATGTCCTCGTTCAATTTCATATTTAGGAATTAAATTCAAGTTCATCATATGTTTGACAGAACCAAAATATAAGTGTCCTAAACGACTATGTCAAATAGAAGAATTCTCAATAACATTTATGATAGGAGAATTAAAAACATCAACTTTATTTGAATAAAGAATGTTCTCAACTCGCAATTTAAACAAACCATCAGAAAGATAGCCTTTACAAATAAAAGTTTCGTAATATAAAATTACAACTCTATTTGATTTGAAGAAAATCTCAGAACCCTCCCTAACTATTACAGAACCACTTATTATATTTCTTTGAACTGCTAGGACATGATGCACCCTTTGTAGAGACAATATGCACCTCGAAGGAAATTTCAGGTCCACGCGTCCTATCCCATACACTTTGGTTGCACTTAAGTTCCCATCATGACAGTCCTTCCGCTAACAGGCTGCTAAGACATAAACAATGATTTATCAGCACAAACGCACACATTAGCACCAGTGTCTATCAGCCAATCATATGGTTCATAGATAGAGATAGTTCGGGCTTAAAAGAAATGTACTCATCAATGAATGCATCAGGAACTCCAACTTCGCTGGTGTCTCCAACAACCATGTTGACAATTGGTCCAGCAGACTGGGCTTTAGTTTTGGCTTTCTTAGAGGGACACTCCTTAGCCCAATGACCTTTTTGTCCACAATTCCAGCATAGCCTGCTAGCATTTAGTTTCTTACTTATTTTGGCTTTTCCTTTATTGATAGTTTTAAAGTTTGAGTTCAAGTTGATTTTCTTCTTTCCCATTATCACATTTGCCTTAAGAATATATTCAACAGGAACATATGATTGATTTCTATGTTCCTCTTTTATGCTTATGAAAATCATTAGATCATCTAAAGTTAATTTTCCTTTTTAATGCTTTAGAGTCATGCCGAAGCCTTCCCAAGACTTGGGGAACTTATCGATAATTGACATCACCATAAATTTCTCAGGGAGTTTCATCTCAGCATTAGCTAGGGAATGCTCTAGATTGAGCAATTCATGTATCTGTTCAGATACAGACCTGCCCTCAACCATCTGATACTTCAGGAATTTAGAAATCGAATACTTTTCGAGTCTTTGCTCTTCAGTATTGTATTTTCTATCCAATTCATCCCATAAAGACTTAGCTAAATATGAATAAGAACAATACACATCAAAGAGTGTACCAAACAAAGCTGACAGAATCACCCCTTGAACAATCTGATCCTTCATTTTCTAATCAGCTATTTCCTTAATTTTGGGATCAGTTTTAGTTGGTTTTGGCATAGTTAACTGAATCAACGAAAAAAGACCTTTCATCGTTAGCCAGATTTTCATACGTTGTTGCCAACACTTAAAAAACTTACCCGAGAACTTTTTCAGAAGGCCAAAAAGGTCAACTTTTGCTGACACAACTTCACCAACAACACTAGAACTTGCAGCCATAATTGATTACAAAATAAATCCTAAAGCAGAATATCTAGGCTGAATTCCTAAACAGGATATCTACTCAAAAATATTAGGCAAGATTCCTAGACAAGATATCTAATCAAAATTTCAGTAGATAAAAACACACAAAAATCTCGTTTCTTCAAGACTGTTGTAAATAAATTCACAGCAGGATATACCCTACCCATTGACATGCCTAATCTTATAATCTCTTATGGTTCTTATTAATACTAAGAACTAATATATATATATATATATAAAGAACTAAGGCCTGTTTGGTTTTATTTTTATTCTCATTTTTTATATTCATCATTTTTAAAATTTGAAAAAGTAATTAGTTAAAATGAGTTGAAAATGAATTTATATTTGGATGTATTATTAAAAAAATAATGATTATGTTGGATTTATTAGGTTGTAGGTGGAAAGAAATAGTAATAATAAAATAGAGAGATAAGATATATAAATTATTGAAAGAAGATATATAAGTTATTAAAAAATATATTTTAAAAATAAAAATAATATCGAGTGAAAATGTATAAAAAATGATGTATTACAATTTTAAATACAAAAAAATATAAAAATGAGACCAAATAGGTTTTAATAGAATGAAGGGGGGGTCACCTTCTTTCTTTCCTTCTTTTTTCCTTCTCTTCTATTTAAGTAATTTAATTTGTTTCCTTTGGGCAAAACCTCCATCAAATGTGTCTCTTCTCAACTTTCTAGATTGGGAGCTATGACAATACATGGTTTCTTTTACATTGAAGGAATGGAGAATTTTAAAATAATTTATAAATTATTTTTCCTTTCACTATTTGAAGAGTTCTTTAAGATAAAACCCCATAGTAGATGTATGTTGTTAGAATAATATCTCAAAACAATTAAACATTTACGCCTCACAATGAATTTGATCATCATAAAAAATGATACCCTTGATCAATTGATTAATTACGATTTGAATGACTCATTAATTGTAAGTGATTTAAAAATATTCTTCTCTATCAATTTAATTGTTGTTGTTGTTGGGGTTGGGGGAGAGAAAATTTGAATTTTATTTTGTTTTTCTTCGTTGTCAAATCAAACTGACTCCAATTTTTAATTTCTTTTGCTATTTATACATTGTCGCTTGAACACCAATGCTCGATCAATTAAATTTTCTTACGATAATATGTTACTTTTAAAGTTTATTTCACAAAATCTTTAACATCACGTCATTTACATCGATGTTCAGAAGCAGTAGTTCACTTATTATTAAAATCGAGTGATATTTTCTACCCATCATTGACCCATTGCAAAACTTTAAAAGCTATTAATATTTTATGAGGCCTCTTCAAGAAAGAACAACCGCAATCAAGTACCTTCTTGTACACAACTTTAAAAAATTATTTTAATGGTTTTAGTTCAACATTAACACAACTAACAAACATGTTTGGGGCACATTTGGATATATTTTCAACTTCATTTTTATTTTTATTTTTATTTTCATTATTATTTGAAAAAAAAAAAATCAACTTCCACTTATTTTCACTTAAAAAATTTCTTAATTTTATTTTAATTTTTTCTAAATTCACCGTATCATTTTATTACATACCGATCAAATTTAAGACTGACAAATTGACGCCATTCCTACGTAAAATGCACTGCATCGTCTCTCTCACACACTGACGCAGTACACGGCAGTTACACTCCAAAATCTCGCCTCCTCCGCCCCCTACCTGCATATATATTTTTCGTCCTGTTTCGTAACGGCCATATTTCTCGCGTCTCTCTCTAAAGGCACTCATATAATCAAGTTCCAGTAGTAAACTCTTAACTGAATTCCTCTCTCTCAGACACACACACACACTACACACGCTTTTCCCACACTAAATCAGCTGAACTGAGGTGAAAATTTAGGGTTTGAAAGAGTGTGAAAAATCCATTTGACGATGTGAAATGGTAACTGCTGTAACATCCAATCTTAAGCACCGGTCGTCACAGAACCCAAAGCGGTCACCGTTGCTTCCCTCGGACTCCGATAATGCGCCGCCGCGCCGCCCCAAGGCTCGTGAAGTCACGTCCCGCTACTTATTGCTCTCAACATCCTCATCCTCTTCAAATTCTTCTTCATCAACGAAGTCTTCCATCACTTCTGGATCATCAATTTCCTCGAGGACGACTCAGTCTCCGACGCTCAGCAGCAGAACAGCAATCACTGCACCGAAGAGCTCCGTGAAAGAGAGGGCGGTGTCTGCAGAGAGGAGGCGACCAGCGGCCGCGACGACATCTAACGCGGAGAGGATGCTGATGACGTCAATTCGGAGTTTAACGGTATCATTTCAGGGTGAGTCGTTTTCGCTGCCGGTGAGTAAGGTGAAGCCTCCTCCGACGTTAGCGGGGACTCCCGGAGGTTTGAGGAAAGCTACGCCAGAGAGGAGAAAAGCAGGGGTGACGCCGGTCAGAGATCAAAGGGAGAGTGAGAGGGAGACTTCGAGGCTAAGTGATCACCAGCACCTCTGGCCGGGGAGATTACGTGGCCAGAATTCGAGTTTTTTGACGAGGAGTTTGGACTGCAGTGCTGACAGAGGGAAATTGAGTGGATCTGGGGGTGAGCTTAAGGATTTTAGAAAATTCATGGCTGATGAAAATAGTGGAAACGAGGTTGACTTGAAACTTGAGTGTAGCAATTTTGAGGTTGAAGGGATCAATGAGCTTGATTGTCCATTGAGTTTAGTGGATCAATTGAATTCAGACTTTGAGAGTGCCTCATCAGAGAGTAGTGCTCTTGTGAATGCAATTCAGTTGAGAGGAGGGCCACATAGGATTGTTGTGCCGGCCAGGTTTTGGCAAGAGGTGAATAATCGGGGACCTAAAGTACTAGATCATGCTTCACCGGTACCAAATAATCCATGTACAAAAGATCCTTTAAAAATAACTATTGCAAAGAAATTTCAAAATGATAGTCCTGTATCATCTCCTCGGGAAGTTTTTCCGTGCAGGGGGTTATCACCTCTTCGAGGGGGTATGAGGTTAGCTTCACCAAGCAAGGCCTTGACTTCATCAACTGGTGCTCCGTTGAGAGGGATGGCTAGTCCAATGAGAACTAGAAATGGTGTAGGTAATTTGATGAACGAAAATAACGTGTGCAGCACACCATCAATGTTGAGCTTTGCTGCTGATGTGAGGAGAGGAAAGCTGGGGGAGAATCGAATTATTGATGCGCATGACTTGAGACTACTTCATAACCGGCACTTACAATGGCGGATAGCCAATGCAAGGGCAGAGAATACCCTGTTTTTACAGAAACAGGCAGCGGAGGTACTA
The DNA here is from genome assembly GCA_014898725.1 of Jacaranda copaia. NCBI lineage: Eukaryota > Viridiplantae > Streptophyta > Magnoliopsida > Lamiales > Bignoniaceae > Jacaranda > Jacaranda copaia. The sequence goes on along the minus strand of JACGDI010005461.1, from coordinate 823,435 downwards.
ATTTAGCGCCAAGCTTTTTTTACTAAAGAAAAAAATACAAGTTGCACAAATTACAGTTTCAATAGTCTGATGGGTGGGTGCATGGTATGTTTTATTTGATTGGGCACCCCATTTAAGCTCAGATCACCTATGCTGATTTCTCATTTGCATGTTGTGGTTGAACGTTTAATATTATAATCTACCTAATGTACAAGTTAATAGGAAAATGGAACCAAAAATTGATCACACTGATAGCTGCAGCTTAGATGTCTTAGAGCTTGCTTCTTTCTGACCTCTGCAGCCTAGCTTAATCGCTGAATAGTAAGACTTTGGGATTATTCTAGTCCCACAGTACTAAATTTTGGTGGCGCTCAAACTATCAGCAGAGTGGATTTATCATCAAATTAACAATAATCAATATGGAATTAGCATCCTGGATCAATAGTCAGGTTGAAGTTGATTAACATTGACGATTTGACGGCAAAGTTCTCAGGTTTAATAATACTGTAATTTGTCATATTACTGCTGGCTTGCTCCAACAAAGCATTGTGATTTAACCATTCTGACTACTGAAGGTCTCTACTCTCCAGATATAAGGTTCTTATATGATGAAGTTGCAGGGATGCTGTTCAATTTTATTTCTTCATCTTGTACTAGTTTCTAGTGGTCTTGATATTATGAAATCTCTTTAGAAGTCATTTTTCATCTTACGTAGCTCATTTTTGTGGCTGGATTCTGCAGGTGTGAAAAGAAAGGGGAAATATGATGTTAGTGGAGGGTAATCAGGCTGTTTGGATTTGGAAATTGAGTTTAGTTGTATTCTATAAAAAGACTCTTTGAATAGACTGTCATGTCAAACAAGATACTAAGAGCACTATCGATGAAAAGCAGATCCAATCTGCAAGTGCACATGTATTTATGATACTATGTTAGGAAAGAGCAGTTCAGTTTTCAATGATATCAGATTCGTAAGGAGTTAACAATAGATAACTGGTATTGCAAGCTCTAATCCTGAAATTTCAAAATAGATCTCTACTTTTCTCCTTTAATAGATTACTTTGAGAATCTGTCTGGGACACAGGATCTAATTGGACTCAGTGTTTTGCATTACATATGTACTGAGATGATTGGTCAGTAGTAGAGAACTGATGTGTAACGTTCAACACTTTAACCAAAACTGGAGCTGCTTTTTGTTGCTTGCAGTATTTCACTTGATATGGTTTCTGTTTGGATTATATTGAGATGGTTACACATTTGTATTTCATGTCTGTCTTTCCGTTGATTCAAATATGACATGTAACATGAAAAATGTATAGTCTAGAAGAAATATTTGCTTTAGGTCATTTTATTTTCAGTAATATTTGGGAATGGATAAATATATCTTTTAGTTATTTCTTCCTTGGCATCAGTTTTAAATAAGCATTTGAAGAAATGAAATTCAAGCAGTAACCTTAAATTGACAAAACCTTGTGTAGTTTACCATGTGATATACTATCAAAAGTGGAATGAAATAAAGATCATTTTAACAGTCTATTTACAGGCTCTTATATCCTTTATTTTACTTTCCCGGTTGAGAAGTGCAAGTTCTAGATTTTTGCTGTTTCACCTCTATTTATGGCTTTATTTTAATTTCGACAGTTATATATTACCTGTGCATTCGATTGATCTGAAGTAGAGCTGGCTGTTGAAAGGAGTCATTTAGATAATTTACGAATTTCAAACTAGGAAATGAAATAATTTTCTGCTTAATCAACTGATGGATGGCAATTAGTATTGATACGAGATGAGGCAGGCAACTTACATGTGTAACTAGTTATGGGCATGTGATATGCTGCTTTATTCTGGAACCAAAACAAAAATAAGGAGCTCATGTTTGCTTGATAATTAAACATGTTTTCCTTTCTGCTTGCTGATTGATTGATGATGCCACAAGTTTGGTACCCAATGAAGAAGTATAAGATGGCATGTTAGCTGAAATGATGATTGGTTGATGGTCCCTTGTCATTAATTGTCGCTAGATTATAGAAAAACTATTCATTTCAGCTAATGTGCCATCTTATATTTTTTCATTGGGTGCTCTCGTATGGTTTCCTTATAGCATTCCACAGCTTCTCATCTTTGCCCCTTTTTTCACTTCACCAGAGAAGCCTCTATAATGCTTGGGTGTCGACTTCAAAATTGCGGCATTCTGTTAAGTTCAAGAGACTTGAACTACAATTGTTGAGACATAATCTGAAGCTTTATTCTATTTTAAAGGAACAAGTAAGAATAATTTCTCTTCCAATGTCCCTTTTTTGGTTAATTTCAGAGGTTGATTTGTGTATTGTATTTGCTTTTGAGATTCTTTGTAAAAGTTGGAATTGTGTTGGAGTTGGACTCCGGGGAAAATCTTAATTTGTTATTTCTCTATCCTGTTTTTGTAGTGATAGTTTCTAAAAATATTATACATTACTAAATTGGAACAACTAAAATATAAAAACTGTTTTCAAGGTTTATTTTGACTGGTGGGCATAAATTAAATTAGTTACCATGAAAAGACTTTTCTGGAGTCAAATTTAGATATTGATATTGTCTTCTTTTTTTTTCCTTGTAATTCACATAGTGAGATTTATGGATTATCAAACCATATTTTCCTTCAAAGCTCACTCTCACACTACTGCATATCATTTTTCACTTGAGAGTGTGATGAGTAATGGTTACTTGAAGCCAATGCATGTAGAAGAAATATGATCAACTTATACTGACTGTTGTTCAGTGTGTAACTACATTTTCTGAATGCAGGAGCTACATTTGGAGAACTGGGATCTAATTGATACAGATTACTGCAATTCACTGTCTGGTGCTATCAAAGCATTAGAAGCTAGCACCATCCGTCTTCCTGTTGTTGGTGGTGCAAGGGTATGTTCCTGTCTTCTTCAATGGATACAAAATCCATTTATTGCAACTTTGGCAGTTTATCGTTTGTGGAACTAAAACAAGCTAATCTCTCCTTTCCATTGTTTTTTAACATGTTAAGGCTGATGTTCAAAAGGTGCAAGAAGCTATTTATTCAGCTGTTGACATGATGCAAGCAATGGCATCTTCAATATGCTCTTTGCTAGAAAAGGTAAATTATGTTTTAATTGAATTGTTAAAGGCATATATTCTCCCTGGTTTCTCATAGTCCGCAGGCTTAGATTACTCCTTGAAGTTATTAACCAGTTTTTAATTTATTGCTATTGTTCTGTTGTTTTCTTTGGCAATTGTCATTGTTTTATTTGTTAACTGAAACAACGTGAACAAGTTAACACAGTTTATGGTGAGTACATGTTCTGGTACTTCTATGACAGCGCAATTGTTTCCACATGCATTAAGATTGATGCGCTGTTGTGGGATGGTAATATGTATGGTACTGTACTAAAGTCCATATAGCTAGTATTCTCAATATTGGTAATCACTTTTTCCATATTTAGCGTTGCATGCTGGAGGGAATCATTGAAATGAACTAACGACTCTATAAAACATCACATGCTGGCAACTTTGTACTTAAATGTTCTGCCAATTAAACTAAGTGGAACATGAAAATACTTTTACTTTCTGTCTTCAATAGGATATATTTTTATAGCTTTTTCATTCTTTACTCAAAGAAGTAAGATAATTTTATCACTTAGTTTCTTTTTGTTGCAATTTGAAAATTTTATAGGCTTTAGCTTGTTGCTGAAGCAGCTGAAACATTATAGATTAAAATTTTTCCCTGGTGCAGTGACTTCTTTCAAAAGGAAAAAATAAAAAAGATGGATTAAACGGAATTATATTATAAAAGTGCTTGATTCTGGTAGCAGTTTGGAGTTTAGACTTTGCAAAGAAGAGGCTATTCTGAGATGGGCGACAATAAGGGAAGGTTAAAAATTATGTTTTAACCCCTAATACTCAGAATTTTTTTAATACCACAGTGAAAGGAATTTCTTGTGTGTCAATATTGTATGGTTGGATATTATTGGTCCAGTAAATCTCATAAAGCATCAAAAGAAACCTAATCAATTCATCTTTTGGCTGTCATGGAAACTTGTGGTGGCACCTACACTATTAACTGGAGGATCTCTATAATAATTTCTTATGTTTGTGTAATCTGTCTTTTCTTGTATTGCCCTTAATTGCTATCAAACATTTTGGGCCAACAGGTGGAACAAACGTACATGCTTGTGTCAGAACTTTCTAGTTTAAGCACAAGAGAGCGTGGTTTACTTGATGAGCTCAGAGATTTCTTGTCAACTACGTTCATACCGTTGCAGGTCAGATTAAGGCCCAGTTCCACCACAACAGTTTTACACAAAATCACGTTTAAAGCTATTTTCCTTTCCTAGTCTTGTTAACATGCTAGCACATGTTATCATGCCAGGTGATGCATTGTAGCTTGAGGACCAATGTGTTGCAAGTTCCCGCAACCTCAGCAAAGACAACGTGAACTCTCTGAATTGTACTTTTTTCTTAAAATGCTGATATGATATAACTGCTCTTTTGCCACAGCACCGTGCAATAGATGGTGCCTTATCCCCTTCAAGATTTGCAGAAACCAGCTCCAGAGTCTATCTTTTGTGTGCACAGGTGGTGGGAGATCTTCTTACTTTCCACTTTAGATTGTACAAGCGCCTAGGTTAGCAGCCCATTCATATGCTCCAATTCGTTCTGTGCAAGTATGATTTGTTTACACATTCGTATGATTGTATAAGTGCCTAGGTTAGCAGCCGAATTATGTGCTCCAATTTTTTCTGTGCAAGTATGATTTGTTTACACATTCATATGAATCTGCACATTCCAATTTTGTAATTTTTGGTTTGTCCAAATGACAGTAACACTAACAAGGGGCATTATTATGTACAAAAAGATCCTGAAGAAACAATATCGACCATTGATAAACAGGAAGCGTAGTACATAATTATGATATCATATTTGACAACACTCTTTCAGACAAGACTAGAGAATAGTTTCTCTGCTTTGGCGGCAATGCTGGTGGAATAATTCTTTCAACCTAGGCCATCAAAATGAAGATATTATAAGGGACGTTTCTTTTTTACTTTTTCCTTCTTTTTTTTTTTTTTGTTTTTTGTTTTTTGGTTTTTTCGGTACTTCTTGGCAAAACAATTGCATGTTTTGTTACCTTAATTTTTCTCATTTTCTTGAGAAAATTGTTACTTCAGTTCAACAGGAATAGGGTCGAGAGGTAATGCTTTTTTACTACCTCATTTTTCTTTACCAATTATTAGTCATATCCGATCCAAAAATCCAAATAGATCACGAGAAAGCGTGATTTGAAGAAATTAGAATATAATATTCGATGATCTTTTTCCCGAAAGGAAAAACAGTTCCCCTGTTTGTTGATTGTGTCGCAGTGTGTGTATGATGAAAAAGATATATTCCATGTATTCATATTTATAAGTTGCATCCTTGTTGATTGTGAAACATGATTGAAATAGATATCATCCCTATTATATCCACATTTGAATGTTCAATGAATTGTAGATGGATTTCAAATTAATCCAGTCTTTTTAGCAACTCCACATGTCCCAACTTAATGGGTACTAACACATGATTTAGATAAAAGTTAAAAGGTATATGTTCTAGGTGTTTGTGTAATATTGGCTTAGTGCTTGAGAATTAATAGTGTCACATCATCATTTCAATTGTGAATATAGTTTTTGAAATTAACTTGCGTTTCAAGATAGGAGAAGTTTTCTTTTGTGAGAATTAATAGTGTCACATCATTATTTCAATTGTGAATATAAATTTTGAAAATAACTTATATTTTAAAGATAAGGGAAGTTTTCTTTTGTGACATGCAAAAATATATTTACATATATATATATATATATATATATATAGTGATGAATTTGGGATCAAAGGAATATCCTACTATAGTTTCTTTTACTTTCGATAATAATAATTTTTTTGAATAGTTAATTAAAGTAAAAAAGTTATATTTAGTATTTTGACTAATATATTATATATGATTTTACTTCATGTATCCATATTTGAATGTTCAATTAATTGCAGAACATATTCAAATTATTTTGTACTTGGTCGTTTAAATATTGTTTTATAATTTTGTTACTTGATATAATTTTCAAACTACCATATTTAATGTGTAGCTTATCGGTATTATTACAAATATTTTCAAATGTTAATTTAATGAACTAATATTTTATGTAAAAATAATCAAATTAGTTGATTGATTATCCGAACAAACATTCAATTTTTGTTAAGATAAAATAATGCGTCACAGTGAATTAAATTTATGATTTTTATTTCTTTTGTAGAAGTTTTAAAATAACACTTGGTTTTTTAAACTAAAAGTTTTAAAATTATCACTTTTATTTAAGTTAATAATCTAGCAATATTAACTCTCTCTCTCTCTCTCGTCATTACGTAATTCTTATTTAAGATTTTTGTTGAGTTAAATAAATTTATAATATTAGCATTGGAAGAGTTTCCAACTTCACATAGTATGGTGTCAAAATAAACGTAAGTGATAAGTGACACCAACATCGGACCTACTGGCGATGCGGCGAAACGCAACCGTAGCGGATCCCACTGGCACTTACTTTTGCCCATATTTCCTCTCTCACAATAATAATTAATTGCATATGTCCCATTCAAATATCAATATTTTCTTCATTATTATAACAAAGGAAAAATGATGCGATGACGTGGATCCCACTGCTCGTGGAGGAGGAGAATTTTGGTAGGGCCTGATGACGTGGATCGCAACCCTTTTGAATTGTGTCCGGATCCCTTTTCAAACGTTCTCATTATAATTAATCATAATTAAATACTACTTTATTTACGACACCAATTCATGTTATTTAAAAATGGACACATACACATTACGGAATATTTTTAATCCATATTTGATTGTATGTATCTAATTTGATTTTTGGTTTGTATGATTTATTATCTGTTTGAAAGCTTACAAGTTACAACAAATTATCAATTTGTCTCGAGATAATTACATATAAATGTGAAGTTGATCAATTTGCTAGTGTGGAAATTTACGATTAAATTATCTATCTAACTCGATGCATTCATATATATATATATATATATATATGTATATGTATATGTATATGTGAGATTAAATTGTTTATTGCTATGAAGAATTATGATTAAATTACTAGCATTCTTGGTGTGATTGTACGTATACATGTATTGATCAGCTGATGAGAATATTAAAATTTTTATTTTTAAAATGTATATAAATCCTATGATTTTTGACTCAATAATAAATCGTACACATAAAGTGCGAAGTCAATAACTAAATTAAATAAATTTTTAATGTACACATATATGAATAAAATATATACATCCATATATGTGTGGGTGTGTATATATTCAATGGTCCTAGGTCTCTTAGTCGCACGTTTATAACAAACATCCGGCCTCAATGTACTGGCAAATGTGCCCAGTGTGAAAGAATTAGCAGCAGTTATGGGATATTGCCCACAGAAAGAAACCCAGGACCACCCTTGCCGCACTAGGCATCGCTCCCTTCAACATATCCCAGATGAATCAAAAGTTCTACGGATTCCAATGTTGTCTTATGAGTTATGACCAAACAGAAATACTGCTCCTGCGTTGGTTGTTTAAATGTCACCCATCCACATATGGTCAATTAATCTTAAAACAACAAACCTAATATATTATGAAGGTTGTCTCTTCCTACGGAACAGTAAGTAAAAGTTCATTGTTTCCAGCTAAATATGGTGAATAAACGACAAATAATTATATTCAAAAATATAAATTTAAAATATTGCTAACGAATATTTATCTTCTTATTTATATACATACATACCAAAAATTCGTTAGTATTATTTAAATCTCATACCTCACACTTTTGTAAATAAAAGAACAATAATATCATTAGAAAGAAATTTCCATATTCGCACGTGGGTTCAACACAAAATTAGTGGGCGGGAACAAAGATAACTGAGTAATTTTTTTCTTTTTTGTTTATTGTTATTGCATTTTTATTTTTATTAAACAAAATAGTACTCTCTTAATTACAAAGAGGTACAGTTTCCGATTTGACAGAAAGTCAAAGAGGCACCTAAACTCAGATCATTACATTGAGTCCCCAAAAAGTTAGTCCAAAAAAGATTAACTCTTCAATTTACTAGCTAGAGGCTAGAGCTCATCATTAAGCAAAAAGGTTGAGCAGTTTTGGCTCTTTGCCACCAACTCTTTTCACGCCATTCTCACCTCTGCCAAACTCCGGCGAAATTTCCGATATCCCAGACCCCAGGGACGCCGTATTCTCTATGCAATTCCAGCCTCCGCCCCGCGATTCTCCGATGGAGACGCCGTTAATGGATACATGCATGAGAGACTTGTGCTTCGATGAGGTTTGGCGACTCATGCCCCAGACGAACGCCTCCGATTCTTCATCGGCGTTTGGCGGAAGAATTCCAACGGGCATCGGCCGCAGAGTGCCGCCGGCGAGCACCGTCTCCACCGCCGCCTGACAGATGTGCCAGTCGCCTGTGGATAACAGCCCCACCGCTCCATTCACTGGGTTCACCGTCCGCCCACACGCCTCAAACAACAGCGATTGAAACAAAGCTAAAAAAGAAAAATTAACAAAAAGGAAATTAGAAAAAACCAACATGCAGAATTAAGACAGATTTATATATCTGGGTTTTTCTTACAAGGATTAAAAATTGATTATACATTCATTTAATTAACCTGGTCTTTTGTTTTCCGGGACGGCCGAAATGAAGGACATGAGGTCGCTGCGCCCAAAAAACTTGGAGACGAAGAGGGTGGCGTTGCCTTGGGCTTGCGGGCTTTCGATCCATTCCAAACACGGCCTTAGGATGCATTTTTCGCTGCATCCTCTCCTTAGAACCCTGCAGCCATTGCAGCTCATTTTGGAGGATTGGAAATGGAAAATGTTTTTTCTTCTTATCTTCCTCGTTTACCTTTTCGCTTTCCTCTGGGATTTCTTGAACTCAAAGGAAAAGGAAAAGGAAAAGGAAGACAGAGAGAGAGAGAGAGAGAGAGAGAGAGAGAGAGAGAGAGAGGGGGAGGGGGGGTGGGGGCGGGGGGGTGAGGTAGTGAGATTGGCGTTAATTATAGAACCAGTGTGTCTCTTGTGGGTGAAGTGTGCGTGGTGTAGGGTTGTGGGAAAGTAACCCTGGTTGGGTTTAGTTTTAAGGGGGTGTTTGGTACCAATGACGAAAAAAAAGTCCATGGTTTTACAACAATCGTGTTTGTTAATTGTAGAAAACTGATATTATTAATCATCGTCAGAAGTGAAAAGTTGATTGTTGGTTATTCTTCTTCATTCTCTTGAAGGTAAATTTGGGCGTTTCGATTCTTAGAAATCTATGAAGGACATAAAAAGAACTATATATATGTATACATATATTGTGAGAAATGTTTTTTTAAAAAAAGACTTATTAACGAGAAAATTTTTGAAAAAGAAGCGACAAATAAATTACATGTAGAACCTAATAATAGAACATGCCTTCTCAAAATGTGAAGATTAATTTATATTAAATTTACGAAACATGTGAAAAGGGAAAATTTTCAATAAATCGATTATTTTTCATATGTAATTGTTTTGACTCTTATCTATTTGATAATTTTTACTTGTCGTGATCATAGTTTAGATACTGCAAATCCATTATTTTTTATATGTAATTATCTTGCCTCTTATCTATTTGACAATCTTTTCTTATCGGTGGTCATAGATTGGATACTATTATTACAATAAGTGGAAAGACACTTCTAGTAAAACAATGATTCTCTGCATGTAATTATAGCATATTGATCCACTTAAATACAACTCTTTCGTCCATTTTTTGCTCTCAACTCCATTCTATCAAAGCCTCCATAAAATTTGTGAAGCCAAACGCAGCCTTATTGAGAGTGGTGGGGGGTTTAATGAAAGTGATGTGATATTTGAGGCGTGGATGGGGAGAGAATATCTGGTTCCGAACTCTGGGTTCGAGCGGCTCCGTGTTTCCGCGGCTTTTTTGAGGGACGAGAATTTCAGCCGTTGGATATTATATTTCCTTTTTCTTTTTATTGTTTTCAAGATTAGACTTTTTGTCCTTCTTTTCCTACCATTTTTTTCTCCCTCAGACGCTGCGGACCCATTAACTATAACTCCCAAGTCTCTCTCTCTCTCTCTCCCCCCACATAGATTCTTTTTCATCAATGAGAATTATACGTGATTGACTAGTTTTTCTTATATTTTCCATGCTTTTTTTTGTCCTTTTTCTAACCATCCCATTTTCTAAAGAAATAAAATATTGGAATGAGTTGACGCAATTGCCTAGCTAGAAACACTTCTCCTTTTAGTTGTTCTTGCAAACCCTATTATTTTTTCTATTCCTTTGGGGTCGGGTGGGGTGGGATGGGTAGGCGTAGGGATTTTTAATGGATGAAATTAAAATGCCGTGGAAAAAAAATAAAAGATGGTGATAATATAAATATTATTACTAATTATTATATTAGTAATTTTGGTATATTTAATGTGTATGCTAAAATTTTTATAATATGAAGATTCAATTTTTTTCTATGATACTATAATTTTCTAGTTATTCTAGTATATTGAGTTTTTAAGATAAATAAAAAAAAAGTTGAGAGAGAGAGAGAGTAGATAATTGAAGAAAAAATTAAATAATTTGAGAGAAGAAAAAATTAGAAAAAAGAAAGGAGAAAAGAAATTTACCTTTTATTATTTTTTAAAGTGGGGTTATGTTTATCAACACGCTTGAAAAAATACCAGTAAAGCCTTGGTGCTTTAGTGACATTGAAATTTTTATTACAAATCATAAAGATAATTTCTATTATGGCTAGATTAATTATCACTGTATCTGTATTATTAATTACCAATAGTGATAGCTTGAAATACTAATTCTTGACACTATTAAATCATATCATGATAAGAATAAAAATTATTATCATTTGAAAAGTATTCTTATTGAAAAATAAAACATATTTTCATTTAATATATGCCTTAGTAAAAATTTTCAAATTGTCACTTTTATCATTGCCATATCAATTTTTGTATAGTGAAAGTAATTGGATAATTAAATTTATTCAAAATATCTTAAATTCCTATGTCTTATAATATGTTTTGGAGCTTATAAAATATTAAATTACATCTAATATTAACTTATATTAGGGTAATTGTATTCTGATATGAACAAGAATTTGGAGGAAAAAAATTTACTAAAACTAAGATGTACTATGTTGAGGATCAATTGAGACTTGATACGAGTAAACATGATCTCACCAAAATATTAGCAGCAATAAAAATTAGTGATATTAATTTCAATTATAATTAGAAATTAATTTAACAATATACTCCATTAAACTTGTCGAGATGGCTTCAATTATAACTCTTCAATAATTCAGTCTAGTTTATAAAAAGAAAAAAGAAAAAAGAAAAATGGCAAGAACTCAAATTAATAGATTCAATGATAAATGTATATCTTTTAATTTGTTAGTCGAAAGTCATTCATAACTAGCATGCCCAGTACAATACGTTGAAAAGCGTTTTAATTATTTAAGTGTTTTATTTTACAATAATATTTTCACATGATTATGAAAATAATAAATAAATAAAATTTGTTAATCAATAAAAAATGTATCAACATTAATTATCGTGGAAACTTAATATAACTCTACTTATGTCCTTGAGTATGTATTTTGATATGGAATAGCCCAACAAATCCAACCTAATAAGTTATCGACTCCAGATAATGTTTCTAGGTTTACTGAACATTTGAAGCCTAACTACACTTCTAGACCCAATTGGGCCAAGTCACTCGACCACAACCAACATGCCGAGCGGATAGTTATCGATCCTACCCGATGGGAGGCTTCAAGACGCCTATTGCATTCAACTATCTCTCTGGTCGACCACTTTCTGTGGTTGATTACCGTCAACCATTGTGCTTACTTCAGCGCTAAATTGTATCCCTGCCACATTTAATGCTCTGACAATTAGCGTGCCTTTGCATTATTGACATATACTGCCCCAGTACAGCCTCTGTCACCAACTTTGTCAAGAGGTGCGCTTCCAAAGTACTATTCTCCCAAGAAAAGTAGGAGATGATGCCTCCTAAAATAGTATAAGATTGAAAAATGACATATAATTCCTAAGCTATGACAAAAGCCCTCTATACTTAATAGAAGTATCATAAACATATCACCCACCTAGAGAAGGCTATAAATATCCCATTACAAGTCACCTTCCAGGTATGTCATTTTTACTATATGCTCTTACTCTATTGCTCGATTCTCTTACTGATCAATACTAACTTGAGCGTTAAAGTGCCTTAGCCGCGAGCATTTCGGCTAATTTGACATTTGCTAGTGATTGCAGATCTCAGCCCAAGAAAATATTATTGTTAGATCATTGACCTCCCTAGTCGAATTAACCCAAACACAACCCAATCCAGTAAAACAACTTTCAACCTCATCATTTTGGCATCTACTATGAGAAATTGATATTGCAACTGAAATATGGTGAAAAACAAGCGAGCCGCATTTGAGAGGGAGAAAAATAGAAAGATAGTATCTCCTCCTCCACCTCAGCTTCAATAAAGGTCATATGCCCCAGGCCCCAATGCCCCACCGAAGTAAGTTGTTACCCTGAATATGCCTCAGTTAATGTAGCTTACAAGTGAACAAATCTCTACCTAGATCCTTGCTCAACTTTATGCGGCATTAAATGGGCACACAACCGTGCTCGCCCCAACCAGTAGTGCAACCCCGCAACCACCACCACTAGAAGAGAGATCCCCTCGGGACAGTTGCGGTTGCCCGGAGTCTAAGCGCCCACCAACTAGACAAGAAGCAAGCCCCAGGTATCTCCTTGGAGCCAAAGCTAAGGAAAGAGATTATTAATTCTATAAACTATTACGTTCAACCTAATCAAACCCTACAATGCGATAGAGTAGAGCATTTAAAACTGGACCAATGTGAGGAAATGGGTGAATCAGCATATCACACTGCCCAACCCATTTGAGCCCCATAGCATGATAGGGCCGAGTGCGCAAGGCCTCAGCTCGACCGCAACATGACTCAAGCGAATCAAGATAAGTGGGAAGAAATTTCCAACCAAGTATAGTAGCTAAATAGAAGCCTCGATGAGATCTTGAAGAGAAACACTGAAAGAATACCTAACCTAAAGGGCCCTTAAAGGTCTTGCCGAGAGAGAGAGTCGTCATTTATTCAGGATATTATCAATGAGCACATTGCTATCGACACTAATTTCCTGATCAGACTCCCACGGTATGATGGCTCAACTGATCCCAATGAGCACCTGATGCAGTTTGAGCATATGATGCAACTGTATGAACATAATAAATACATACACGCAAAAATGCTGGTGACCACTTTTCAGGGTATAGTGCTCGATTAGTTTGTCAAACTTGAACCTTCATCAATATACTCCTAAGATCAGTTTTGTGATATGTTACTACTCTAGTTCATCAGTCATGAAAGGTAAAGCTCCTCCACACCCATCTTCACACCGTCAAGATGAACGAGATGGAGTCCTTTCGTGACCTTTTTACCAGGTTCAACATGAAAGTGCTGAAAATCAATAACCCTAGGATTGAATTCCTGATCGATGTGCTATTTTTGGGGCTCTGACATAAAGAATGTGCCAATACTTTGGTACAAGAATGCCCACAATCGATGAAAGAGTTGCTTAACCTGGTGGAGAGATACATGACCCAAGATGAGATAAATAGGCTGAAGTTTGGAAACCTTAAGATCGAGAAAAAGAAAAATGAAGAGAAAGATGACCAGAAGCAGAGGGATGGTCATCGATCTCTAATAAAATGCTTCAATGATTACACTTCGCTTAACATCTTGAGGAGAGAGACCTTATTTGCAATCTAGCATGACAACCTCCTAAAGAACTGATGAAGCTGATGGAGACTGAAGCAATAAAAAAATCAAAGAAATATTGTCATTTTCACAAATAAAGAGGAACATGACACAGATGACTACTTCAATCTCTATAATAAAATTGAGAGACACATCATGTAGGGCCATATCAAGAAATACGTGACCAACGATGTGCAAACTGAAGGGGGTAAAATTGATTGGACCCCCTGTAAAGAGAGGTCGATTAGCCTGATGAGGGAAGATAAAGGAAAAAAACCCACCCAAAATGATCGCCCACCCATTTGAGGAGTAATTAATATGATTGCAGGGGGTCCCACTGGGGGGGACTCAAAGTCGGTGAGAAGATAGACAAAGAGGAAGCTAAAGTCGACCAAAACCTCCCTAGTCAAAATGATGTTCCATTTATCCACCAATGCAGAGCCAATCTCCTTCGCTAACGAAAACCTAGCCCACGTTAAAGGGAAAAACATCGACCATAAAATTGATTGTTCCATGGTCGTCTCCGTTGAAATTGACAACTTTAAAGCTAGAAAGGTTCTAATTAATAATAACAGCTCTGCCAACATCATCTTCCTCTCAACACTGAAAATGATGAATTTAGGCTAGTTGAAATTCAATCCCGTGCATACCCTCTAGTCGGGTTCAGGGGGTCAAAAATCATTCCAAAAAATTTCATTAACCTCTCTACATCATTTGGGGAGGCACCTCGTAAAAGGACACTAATGATAAACTACCTGGTCATCAATGCTCCATTTATTTATAATATCATAATTGGTCGACCAACTCTCAATAATTTTTGTGCCATTGTATCAACTTATCACATGAAAATTAAATTCTCGACTCCGACAGGCATGGGAGAGCTGCTATGCAACACCAAGGAAGTTTGACGATGTTACACAATTTTAATTGAGTCGAGTGAGCAAAAGATTCGATCGCAACTGAAAACTTTGGGGAACGTCCCTATAGCAAAACCTAAGGAAGGCCAGGCCTACAAGAAGAGAAAGTTGGAAGACACTTGAGTGGAGCTCGTTGGGGAGTTCAAAACTTTCGAGCTAGAGCTTGGGAAGCCCAACAAGACCATCAGGATTAGAACAGATATGGACCCCCACATGAAATATCTCATGGTTGATTTTCTACGAAGAAATATTGATGTCTTTACCTGGAAGGCATCCAATATTTAGGGAATCGACCTTAGTGTGATCATTCACCACCTCAATATCAACCCTTCGTACAAGCTGATCAAGCAGAAGATGAGAACCTTCAATGCTTAAAAGAGCCAGATCATCGAGGAGAAAGTCAAAAAACTCTTAGATGCAAGCTATATTGTAGAAATTCAATATCCATCTTGGCTTTGTAATGTTGCACTCGTCCCCAAAACTGAGGGATAATGGCACATGTGTAACAATTTCACTGATTTAAATAAAATTTGCCCTAAGGATCTTTACCCCTACCTAGAATAAATTTACTAATGGATTCAACAACTAGTTGTGAATTATTGAGTATGATGAATGCATTCCAAGGGTATCATCAAATATTCATGGCCCTCAAAGATAGGGACAAAATTTCTTTTGTAGTCCCTAATGGAGTTTACTACTTTTTTGTCATGCCTTTTGAACTCAAAAATGCTAGAGCAACCTACCAGAAACTAGTCAATTATATGTTCAAGAATGAGATTGACAAGTTCATTAAGGTTTATATCAATTACATAATTATCAAAACAGAGAAGGCCAAGGACCATTTACTCAACCCTAACCACACCTTTGCCATATTGCAAGCATTAGATCTAAAGTTAAATCTAAACAATTGTATGTTTAGGGTTCGAAGAGGTAAATTTTTGGATTATATGGTCAGTTAGAGGGGTATGGAGGCCAATCCATAGAAAATTCAGACCGTACTAGACATTACCCTACCTCAAATAGTAAAAGATATACAGCACCTGGTTGAGAGGGTGATAGCCCTTGGTAGATTCATCACCCGTTTAGCCAACAAAAGCCTACCTTTCTTCAAGATTCTTAGAAATGCCAAGAAGTTGGGTTTTCAGTGGAATGAACAGTGTAATTAGGCTCTAGTCAAATTAAAATAGTACTTGTCCTTGCCCCTATGCTCGTGAAGCCTAAGCTCGGAGAAGTACTACACATCTACTTAGCTGTCTTGAAAGCGTAGATCAGCTCAGTCTTGGTTTTGACCAGGGATGGAAACTATTAACCAGTTTATTATTAAAGTAAGGCACTCTAAGGATAAAAAAATAACTACTTGGAGATTGAGAAGTTTGCCCTGGCATTAGTCATCGCGGCTTAGAAGTTGTGACCATACATCCTGTCCTATGCAATGATAGTACTGATAAATCAGCTATTGAAGTAAGTGCTCTCGAAGCCAGACACATCAAAGAGGTAAACAAAATAGGCTATTGAGTTGGGAGAATTTGATATCACCTTTCAACCCAAAATGGCCATCAAAGCATAGGTCTTACCTAACTTCATCGTCAAGTGGGTCATTCTCCTCAAAAAGAGCATTGAAACTCCACTTGTTTGGACTCTACATGTCAACAAATCATTGATCACGTCAAGTGGGGGAGTAGTAGTGGCCCTCCATTCCCCGATAGCAGAAAAATATGATTTTGCGATCAAACTTGACTATACAGTTACTAAGTACGAGACCCTCCTCGTCGAGATGAGAATGGCACTCGATCGAGGAGTCAAGCACCTAGCCACAATCACAGACTCCCAATTGGTGGCAAAATAGGTCAAGGAAATTTTGAGGCCAAGGACTCAACAATGAGCTAATACATGGCAAAGGTCAGAAAGCTACGGCAATCATTTAAGAAATTCACTCTCAGCTAAGTACCTTAATCTGAGAATGAGCGTGTAGATGCCCTATCCAAATTTGCTAGCTCAACCAGAGGTATAAGAGACAGGACAATAACTTTTTTGGTCACCAACAGACCATCAATAGGCATCCTCGAAGAGAATTTAGTATGAAGCATCGAGGAGATAGTTCCCTCATGGAAAGATCTAATAAGGCTCTACTTGAGTCGCGACATGATCCCTGAAGACAAAAATAAGGCACGTTGCCTTTGAGGATAAGTTGCCAAGTTTGCACTTGACGAACATGGCTAGCTTTATAAGAGGTCGATCTCCAAACCGCCCTCAAGGTGCCTAGATCCCGACCAGGCTCAAGAGGTCTTACAAGATATCCATGCAAGTAGGTGCAAGAACCATTCAAGAAGAAGATCCCTTGGTCATAAAATTATCAAGTATGGATACTTTTGGCCTACCCTACTAAGAGATGTTGTTGATTTTGCTCAAAAGTATTTGTCATACCAAGTCCACTCGAACATCCCACATCAACCTACTACACCCATGGTTAATGTTGAGATTACTTAGCCATTCAACCAGTGAGGGATTAACATCTAGGTTTATTACCAAAGACGACAGGTCAGTGAAAGTTCATAATTATGACAGTCGAGTATTTCACTAAGTGGGTTAGGCCGAAGCTATCCTAAGAATAACTAACGCAGCTATCAAAAGTTTCATTTGAAAAAATATCATCTGTCATTTTAGTCTACCTAAGATCCTCATTTTAGATAATGGGACACAGTTCCAAAGCAGAAACAGTCAAAGTTAGTGCGGGCATTGGGAATCATCCAACATTTTACCTCAGTGGGTAACCCTCAATTGAACAATCAGATAAAGGTAACAAACAAAACAATCCTCAACCACTTGAAAGCTAGAATACAAAGGATAGGGTTAAGCTGGGCAGACGACCTCCCTAGAGTATTATAGGCATATAGGACCACTCCTCCTATAACCATAGGTTACAGCCCTTATAGTCTAGTATACAACTCTGAAGTAATCATCCCCTCTCAACTCATACAACACACAGCTTAAGTGATCCACTTCAACCCAATCAGAAATACTTCGAAAAGGAAACTCGACCTGGAAATAATTGATAAGCAGAGACAAGAAACCTATAATACCATGTAATGTTATAAATCAAAGATGGCAGAGAACTACAATAAAGGGGTTAAGCCGCTCTGTTTTAAGATCGGAGACCTTGTTCTCAAGAAGGAGGAAATATCTAAAAATATTAGCAAACTTGACCCAAAATAGAAAGGACCACTCTATGCTATCATGAAGGTATCAAAGCACAATGTCTATCAACTTGCCAACATCAATGGAGAGGAGCTCCCTCGCCTATAGAATGCTGTCAACTTGGAGAAATCCTATGTATAAAAGCGCGTTGTAATCATCTTTGTGTCCTGTGATATAAATAAAGTTTTAGCAATACTATTATCATTCACTAATAATGTTACAACCGCGAACACTACTGTCTTTCAAGTTGACCTCGTAGTCAACCCAAGAAGCAGTTTCAATATGAAGAATCAATGCTTCTAAGCCGAAGTTTAAGGTCAATCTCGTAGTCAACCTAAAAGCAGCTCCAAGCTGCCAAATCAAGGCTTATAAGCCAAAGTTTAAGGTCAACCTTATAATCGACCCAAAAACAGCTCCAAGCTACCAAATTAAGGTTTCTAAGCTAAAATTTTAAGTCAACCACATAGTCAACCAAAAGTAGCTTCACACTGCCAACTCAAGGCTTTTCAGCCCAAACTATATCATCAACCCTTAGTCAACCTAACAAGCAACTTTATGTTGCGAAATTCAAATGACTTCACGATGTATGATACAGCATGGTAAATACTATAGGACTCGATCAAAGTGATATAACTCGACTATAAAGTTAAAGGAAATTTTAAAATAGAAAGCCAATCACATTTCGACGAGATCATGCGTGTCTCTGCAACAGTAACCTTAATCAACAATAAAGTTGTTATGGATTTCATATTAATTAATTTGGTTATCAACCACATATTTGCGACAAGACAGTTGCATTCAACTAGAAAACTATAAAATTCTTGACTAAACATTTATCAAAATAACAACAGTATTTCATTAAAAGAAATATTCATTACAGTTGAAGGACAATCTTCATCCAAAGAGAGAGAGAGAGAGAGACAGAGAGAGAGAGAGAGAGAGAAATTAGAGAAGTGCAATACTACCCATACTAGACGACCATGATCTTCCCAAGCTTGCAGGAACCTCAGTTGTTGCTTGAGCCTGCACTTTCCCGAGTCGCATGTATGCTTTCCTTGATAGCATCATCAAGCTCATTGCTTGACGGAATCAACACCACTGCCTAGGCTCTAGCATCACTGATGCAAGGGGGAGAACAGCTTACACTGGCTGCGAAGGCCCTGCCTCATTGACTAAAACTCCTCAGAGTGCAACATATACTCGCTTGTGTTGACCAGGCCATCTCAAATTTCAAAGGCAAAATTGTTAGCAGAGTCGAACTCTTTTGTCATAAGGGTGAGCCTCCTCGATACCCCCACTTGTCTCAATTGATTCACGATCATGGCATCAACCTAGATGTTTTCTTTAGTGTCACCTTTTGTTGCAGTTCCCTTGGGTGAGAGATAGGGTTTTAGTTGCTCGTCCAACATAGGGCTCATGTGGTTCTTATCCTCTGCCTTAAAGGCATAGCCCAAATACTCTAGCTACATGATAGCCTTTTCAAAGACAACCCTCACATCATTAAGTGAGAAGACCACACTTGTATCCTGAAAAGTCGAGCAAAGCATAAATTGCTACACTGTCTCCCTTCGCATCAGCAGAAGTTTCTTAAAGAATTCTTCTTGGGCCTCCTACAATGTAGCATTGCATCTCACCATTTGACCAAAGTCGTAGCTTTACTGCTTATCCAGTTGAGCTTTATACAACAGCTCGTCCATTCGGCTTTTCTCTTGGATGGCCATAACCAACTACTGATCCTTTGTACTAAACTGCCCACGGAGATCCACGACCTCCTTATTCAGGTCGTCAAACGTAGAGTTGGGATGATTCCAGTTGCGCTTTCAAGGTATTGATATCCCTGCCCTCCTATAATTATTTTCGATCAGCCAGGGCAGCTGTATCCTTCGGTATAAGTGATACTCAAGCTGGCTCACCTAAAAGAAAAAATAATAACAAATATACATTACAAAAGTTTGATTGACCAAAAAAGTGCATTCGATGAGAAAATTATCGACCATACACTTACCATATTGTAGTGGTACGCCATCGCCTTGAATGCACCAACTTGGCTTAGATCAATAAATTTTCTCTAGTCGAACACGAAGAGTCCAGCCACTATGCATTTTAGCGCCCACCCCTATCGACCTTAATGCCATTATGGAAGTTGAGTTGGGCACAACCATGTTTGACTCTATCTTGAATCGAGGCGATAGTAGTCGAGAAAATTGAAACAGCACCTCATGGCTGTATTTTCCAAATAAGTCATAACCGATCGAAGCTTTCCTTTTACCTTTGTCGCCTACTAACCTTTTTGGAGTGGGACTTCCCTCATTGACCATAGGTCTTTTTACCCGATCAATGGGGCTATTTTCAATCGTCACCACTAGTTGAGGGGGGAAGCCCTTAAGGTCAATTTAGGTGCAGGAGCTGCGGTTGAAAGCGCTGGAGCCTAGATCAAGGTAATAGCCTAGTAGCGCTCCTTGTTTCTTTAGGCGCATACCATCACTTCCTGCCGTACTTGGTTCATTATCTCTTCTCAATCTATCAGTACAATGCAAAAAGAAAATAATTAAACTTGAGCAAAAAGATAGCGTAAAACATAATCATAACAGTCGACAGAGAACTACCTAATCGATCATCAGCGGGCAAGTTTAGCTCAATCGGTGACAAGCCAGCCAGTATCAAACACCTCTTCTCAATTAAAACAAGACCTTTATTTGGCCAAACTCGATGAGGTCTCAAATGAAGGTGCTTAGCTAGCTTGGGGTCAAATTTCCTGGCATGTCAACATGCCCCTCCACCACCCCCATGGTATATTGAACCCCACAGGCCCTCAAACGTAAAGAAAATGATTTTTCCACTCTTAGCCGTAGGAAGAGGATGGGGTCACTAGGAATTTTTGATGTGGCCATGCCATAAGGTAATAGAATTTGGACTCTTTGGTACTACCCAACTTTTGGAATATTAGGAGGTGAAAAAGATTTGAGAAGTTGGCAAAAGAAACTAGTTAGTCGAATAAGTGCATCAACACGACAAAACTATATATGGTCGAAAAGCAGTTAGGAAGGAGCTACGTTATGCTGACCTCTAAACTGCCTAGGAGGTCGACCACAGCTGGTGCAAGAGGAAACCGAAGCCCATACCTTAACCCCTCATCGAAAATTATAATACACCCCTTTAGAGGTCGATGCATCTTATCTTGTGGGCCAAGCACTAACAGTTCATATTTCACAGAGATATGGTAAAGCTTCCTAATATACATCAGATCGATGGGAGTAATTTTTGAAGCAATCTCACTATAGTGATTAAGGGTGAAAAGCCGACCACGTGACGCTGGCACCTCACTTGGGTCTGCCTCACCCCAGAGGCAGCCCTCTCAATACTCGAGCTGCTAGAGATCAAGCTTAAACTCGATGAACTACTAGACATGCTCTCATTCTCATCCTACCCATGAAGTTGTGCCCCCTAGGACCTAGTGTCCTCACTATCCAAATTAGTCAACATAATCAGCAAAGAATGAAAGAAAAGTAGAAGCAAAAAGGTAAAACTTACAGGATTTCAACAAAACTTTAAAGACTTGAAATGGAAAGGAGGCTCTGTGAATTCAAAGCTCAACCAAACCAATTGCAGTAAAAGTATAAAATGAGTAATTTCACTGTTCCTATTTATAGGCACTCTGATGTGAGAACTCAACCGGCAGTAATAATTGCACAGCTGTCTTTTGGCATTTTGTACACCTCAACATAATAGACACATTAATGACGCATGCCACCCCAATACCGCCTCAGCCACCAATTCTATCATGAGGTGCGCCTCCATAGTACTTTTCTCCTAGAAAAAGTAGGAGATGATACCATTTGAAATAGTATATGGTTAGAAAATGACCTACAACTCCCAAACTAGGACAAAAGCCCTCTACACTTATAGGGGCATCATAGATATATCACTTACCTAAAGAAGGCTATAAGTACTCCATTACCAGCTACCTTCCAGGTATGCCATTTTTACTATACGATCTTACTCTATTGCTCAATTCTCTTACTCGACCAGTACTAACTTAAGCGTTGGAGTGCCTTAACCGTGGGCATCTCATCTAGTATGACATTTGCTAATAATTGCAGATTTCATCCCAAGAAGATATTAATGTTGGATCATTCGACTTCCATAATCGAATTAGCCCAAACACAATCTAATCCAGCAAAACAGCTTTCAACCTCATCACACTTATAATGTTGAAAACTTATATATGGGTAAAAAAAATACGATTGAATATGCATGTCTTTTGAAATATATATATATATATATATATATAAACATGTCTGTCCATACATAAACTTATGATTCTCTTATAGTCACGCCTATCCCTTCGTATAAATATGTCCATTCGTATTATTAATCTTTTAACTTAATCAATCAAAGTCGATCCACTAATATACTCTGAGAAGACCTCCAGGAAAGCTTATTGGACTTTTGAGCTCGGCCTAATTTGATTTACGTTGTGCCAAAATTTATTATCATCTGTCATGGTGTTTTGGAATTAATTCTACCCAAATAACGAGCAGGTTTCAATTAGCTAAACAACATTTACGTGATTTACCTTCTAATTACATCTGTTTAGGGCCGGGGGAGCTCTCAGTCGTCTGAGAAAATTAATATTAAATTCAACTAGCCAGTCTAATATTTGCCTTCAATTTTTACCCAGAATGGCTAAAAAATAATATCACTATGTAAATGATACCTTGGGAAGAATCAAATCTACTCTTTCAAAAAGTCAATAGTTCTTCAAGAGAAATACAATAGCGCAGCGCTTTCAAATTTTGAAGCTTTCAACAAAAGAAAATGAAGTATCCAATTTACTATACAGAGATGGTTACCCACTTCTATTTTATATTAATTGATGCTTTATGTGGCTTGGGACAATTTTGATGGTGCAATCTCTTTTTATGAGTGTGTTAGTAAATTTATAAATTTTCTATTTTATCAATTTTAACAAATCAAACAATTAAAATAATTTTTTTTGGGGATATTAAACTGCATGTCAAAGTCAGCCAAACAATAGACTAATTACTTGTGACACACAATTTAGCGTGCATATCCAGCTTGTCTGAATAATGTTCAATCATATAAATTGAACCAAACACAGCAATATGAAATTAGGTAGGATCAGATACGAATTCAAATAATGCTAGTTTGATTTAATTTCAATCCATTGGCAATTCTAATATAAGGAGACTACATACTAGTACAGAAATAGAAAAGTAAATTGGAAAAAGAAAAGAAAAGAACGAAAGAAAGTTGAAAAAACTATATTGACCTTATTTTGTTGAATAAAATATATCTACGTATACAAGCAGTTGAGTTGAGTATAATTAGAAATTTATTTTGAATTATAATGATGATTGCATTAAAGCCCGTTTACTTTGTGACATGAGATGTGGGGTGATATGATGAAATGAGAGATGAAAAGTGTGTTTATGATAATTTCATATTTTTTAAATTATGTTTATTTTGTGGGATTATGTGAATGATAAAAGTGGATAATTATATTGAATGTTTACTTTGATGAATTATAATATCTGGATAAATTTTAAAAGACTAAAGTACCCCTAATTAATATATTTTTTATTTAGCATAACAAAATTAATTTTTCCCCATTTCAATACATTGTCCAACTATTTCTTCTTTTTTTCAAAGATAAAGAAATTAATTTTCCTCCATTCCAATACATCTTTACACATAAAAATAAAATATTATAATTCAAAGAATTTATGGTAAATTGTTTTGTTTGTTTTTATTAATATCATTACTTCAATTACAATTATATATATGTTTATCTTTTAATTATTTTTAATATAAATATATTTTAAAAATATTTTCTCCAAAAGAATACCATACATAAATTTTATATACAGTGTATTCCTCAATCTAATTATTTAAATTCATTATTTTAAAATATTATTTCCAGACAATTAAAAACAATTTCATGCAATTTTAAAATACATTTTTTTTTAAAAAAAGAAACCATTTCTTAACAATTTTTTCATGTTTGATAAGTGATAATGTATTAAAATAAGGACAATTTCAAAGAACAATGAATGCGTACTTTATCAATTAATTTATGTCGCGACAATAACCTCGTTTTCTTCATAGTCCCATAGGTCTAAGTGAAAAAATTAAAATTGTTTGATTGGCACTACGGCCAAATATTTTTTGAAAGTGCAACACCATTTAGTCAATGGACAAACTAGTGTAATTAATTATAAATATTTGGGATAAATTTATAATTTTCACTTATCATCTCACTTTGATCATTCATGGAATAATTGGATCCCAACATTTTAATGGGATATGCCATCCACAAAAATCTATGACCGGTAATGGGCCAAGTCAATTATCATGGGCTTCAATCAATAGATGTAAACAATGAATGAGTTTGGATTAAGGTTGTTAATAGATCGGATTTTAATCCGAATTCGATCCAAATTTTAAGATTTTTATTCAATTAAAATGTTCAATTGATCAAACTTGATTATAAATATTCATAATTCGAAATAAATAGATCGGTTATGGAATTATACAATCCGATTCAATAAAGATCCGAATCTGAATTTTATTAAATATATTATTAAATTGGTAATTATATAGTATAAATTATATTAATGAAAACTTTTGACTAGAATGTAATATATGTGATATAATAATTGATAATGCCCTAATTTTTTTATTTCTTTGAAGCAATTAATTTAATAAAGTAATTATATATATGTATATTTCATATATAGCCCAAATACATAATTTATAATAGTTTATGCACTGTAAAATATACATTACTGAATGATCAATTTGATACAACCCCCATAAATTATGCTTTAAATCTTTAGTTTTTGCAATGATATGATAAAAAGTTATGAAAAAAAATGTAAATTTAAACTCTCTTAACTTAGCAAATACTTTATTTGAATTAAAAGATAATCTTGAAATCACATATAACGTGTTTTATAAAATGGTTCTTTTTAATAATATAAAAATTTAAAGAATGCAAAATTTTTTGAACTTTTTATCGGATCTGATTTCACTATCGGATTTTGGATTTTTATCATATCCAAATATGGAATTGGCATGCATAAATTCTATAGAACTCGGATTTGGATTCGATTTCGATTATATGTGTGGCATTTGTCTCACATTGGATTGAGAGGAAGGTCTTGACCAGCATATAAGCGGTTGGACCCTCTCCTCCCTTTGAAGCATCTTTTCAGAACAAAACCCCCCACTCGGCCCGGACGGCATGTACCGAATGGTCAACTGGGCGTAGGAGGGACAATACCTCGGGGGGAGGCTGCATTGTGGCGACAGATTCATGCATCATCATTTGGTGGCCCATGCAGGTCCGGACGCCATGTAGCGAATAGCCTGTCAAGCCCTCCTCTGGGGGGCTGATGATATGTGTGGCATTTGTCCCACATTTGATTGAGAGGAGGGTCTTGACCAGCATATAAGCGGTTGGACCCTCTCCTCCCTTTGAGGCACCTTTTCAGGACAAAACCCCCCGCTCGACCCGAACGGCATGTACCGAATGGTCAACTAGGCGTAAGAGAGACAATACCTCGGGGGGAGGCTGCCATGTGGCGACAGATCCATGCATCATCACATATCTATTATCAAATTCGAATTCAAATTATTCTAATTCTATTCAAATCTGACCCGTTGACAGCCCTAATTTTAATTATGACCCTCATCCACAAAAATCAGCTCACGTAAAAAAGCCCTAAATGGAGATTATTATATTCAAACCGCTTAATATTATATCGAAGGAGGTTATAACAAATGGATGAATTAGACTATAACAAAACATTTCAGCGAGATACACTTTACAAACATAACTAAATTTATGGGAGCGTAAAATCGAGATAGGAAGAAATATGAAAAAGAACGGTAATGTACGAGATGGGAATTGGTGACAATTCAAGGGCATTATTGTAAAAGAGAATAGCATAAATAGTTCAATGCGTGATTTGCTTCGTCCCTGTCGTGTTTCCAAAGAAATCCAACAAGAGTCTAAAAAGAAAACTGAGAAGGCAAAAGGAGGAGAAAAAAAATTTCTGTGAGAGGAAAACGTAATGGCTGGCATGGAAAGATTACACAGGATGTTCGCTGGCGCCGGAGGCGCCCTCGGCCACCCGCCGCCAGACTCCCCTACCCTTGATTCCTCTGAACAAGTCTACATCTCATCCCTCGCCCTCCTCAAGATGCTCAAACACGGTAAATCTAGGGTTTTTCTTATTTTGTGAGCATGCCAACTAATTATCCCCATGTATACGAAATTCTTGTTTGTTTATTGATGAAATTAGGAGTTTTTTACGTTGTGTTCGTAATTAATTATAGGTAGAGCTGGAGTGCCGATGGAAGTGATGGGTCTGATGCTGGGGGAGTTTGTGGACGAGTATACGGTGCGTGTGGTGGACGTATTCGCCATGCCCCAGAGTGGGACTGGGGTCAGTGTTGAGGCGGTGGATCACGTTTTTCAGACTAATATGCTTGACATGCTGAAGCAAACTGGCAGGCATAAGAATGATTATGCTTTGAAAGAAATTTTTTGCTTTCTTTTGAACTGCAATGTTGGTTTAGATTCTGTAATGTATAAATTTTCGCTATTGGAGTTATGCATAGTAATTTTGGCAGTTTGAAGGAGATTTGAGTTATTTTTGAAATTTAAAAATTTTAGTAGACTTGGGTATCCAGTTCCCAAATAATCAGAAATGGACTTGGTTTACCAACTTCTGTATTTCCTTCACATTGAGACTATGAATATGCAAGCCAGGCAAAGAGAAAAATTTCCGTCTCCACTTGTAATTACATCCACTTTTGATTGGCAAAACTACTTGAGCTTTCTTTTTGCAATATTCTTCTCAGCCTTTGGACAAGAGCTTATATAGTTAACTTTGCAGCTAATTTAGAAGGAAAGGAGATAGATTGCTAATTATCCCTGCTTTCTACATGAATGAGAATTGGAGGAAAATTATAGGAGCCACATTTGCATATTTACATAGATGTACTAATAGGAACATTTGAAATACTTACAAGCTTCTATGTCGTTTTTAGAGAAAAATAGTGGTCTCTTATTCCATTATTGTCTGCCAAATTGATGACTGCTCTTCATCAAATTGTAAACTCTTCTTTATTTATTTCTATTTATAGGTCTTTGGAGTATCTTCAAAATAATAATAGGTTACGTTTTTGAAATGTGCCAATTATCATTGGTA
This sequence comes from Jacaranda copaia, assembly GCA_014898725.1. NCBI lineage: Eukaryota > Viridiplantae > Streptophyta > Magnoliopsida > Lamiales > Bignoniaceae > Jacaranda > Jacaranda copaia. Next base: position 796,215 of record JACGDI010005461.1, on the reverse strand, counting down.
GGATCCTGCAACTATCCATTTATGTTGATCCCATGATTTCAAGTTTTCTTGTGACAGCAATCTGGTATCTTTTTGGAATACAATTTTCATCTGCATCAATGTTGAAACTTGAAAGACCTTTGCCTGACATTTACTCATATATGGATACCTTGTTTGGCATATGGTTGAAAGTATTGACTTGGAGAAAGTTATATTTACCTACCAAGACTCTAAATTGAGTTATATCATCTTCCTCTTTTTTGAATTTCAATTTTCAAAAAATGTTACCTGATTGCTCTTATAGGATTTTCATATGGCTATATTTGTTATTACTAGAAAATTCTTGCACTCTATTATTTCTTGATTAATAAAGTTATAAAGTTCTTTTTTCTGTGTACAGACCTGAAATGGTAGTTGGTTGGTACCATTCACACCCAGGATTTGGATGCTGGCTCTCTGGTGTTGACATCAATACTCAGCAAGTTGTTACTCTCCCTTATTTGTTGTTGCCTAGTTCTAATTTTGTTGATTAATTGATGGTTTTTGGGGATTTGTATTTATATTAGATGCATGCTTATGTTATACATATATTTTTACATCTTTATATATTTTGATTTCCAAGGTGGGCAGCCTTGTGTCTGCCATCAATCCATGTTATGATATTGCCTTCTAGTTTTCAGCATTGCATCTTTGTTCAATCATTCTAATAGAATAATATTTATTACATGCTTCTTGTATATCTAATTTTAAACTGCAATTTTAATCTTTAAGACCTTTCCCCTGAACCTCCAAACACACACACAACAACAACTAAGAGAGAGAGAGAGAGAGAGA
>JACGDI010005461.1:763717-785875 GCA_014898725.1 Jacaranda copaia | reverse complement strand
GGTAGGTCATGTAATCAGCAAAAGTTCTAGAGGGTTGTTAACATTAAACCTGCTGTTTGGTGCTGCTTATTCAGTAGGGGAAGAGCTTATGGCGTAACAAACACCTTTTGTAGTTTGCTACTCGCTTATGTACCATTATGAGTCAGTTCCCAAGATTGTGTATCTTTAGGCTCATATAGTTTCTATTATTGTTCTTATCATGCAGAGTTTTGAAGCTTTGAATCAGAGGGCAGTGGCGGTGGTTGTGGATCCAATTCAGAGTGTTAAAGGGAAGGTGGTAATTGATGCCTTTCGTCTGATTAACCCCCAAACCATGATGCTTGGTCAAGAGCCACGACAGACAACATCCAACCTTGGGCATCTTAATAAACCATCTATACAAGTAATGGTGCAATTCTTTTAGTTTGCTGACTATAATTTAAAGTTCTATTTACCCTTTGTTTCTAATTTGTGAGAGTTGATATTTTTGCAGGCTCTAATTCATGGTTTGAACAGGCATTATTACTCCATAGCCATAAATTACAGGAAGAATGAACTTGAGGAGAAGATGCTCCTGAATCTTCACAAGAAAAAATGGACAGATGGTTTGACCCTCCAACGGTTTGATACCCACTCCAAAACAAATGAGCAGACTGTCCAGGTACTTTGTGGATCTGTGTACTTTCATGACTCTACATTTTATCATTACCATTGTTTTTTATATAGCCACTAAGCTTCTTATGAATCAAGCAAGGAACTGCAGTTGGTTTGAGTTTGACATTGCATTTTCTGACACGGCCTTAAAAATGCGAGGATGTTCATTTTCTGAAAGTTTGAGATACTAAAATATCCATATAGGAAGAGTTGTGCCTTAACTGTGTACAGAAAATAATCTTATCAGTGGAAAAAAAAAATTCTACTAACGTCCTTCAATTACTGTCCTAAACTGAATATCAAGTTATTGAATACTTGAAAATTGGAACGGTAATCAATGAGAACATAAATTGGAAATGGTAGTTTTAGATCCACTTTGTAACTGAATAGACTTTTAGAAACTACCAGTTTGCAGCAGTCATTCAGATATTGGTCAGGTAGAAGTTCTTTAATGACATCACCTGCATCTGGACCAGATTCCTTCTGAATTTTGTCTTCCACAACTTCTATTGGTACTTCTGTCAGTGGCGATGTTTGTCTCTTGCAAAGCCAAGAAACTCCATTATTTTCTACATATTGTTTGCAAACTGAGTTCTAGTGCGTGAATTGTTTTACATAATCAAGATTTTGAGAAATTTATGCTTGTGGGGTGTGGGACACAATGCATGCATAATACCTGAAAATTGCAAAAAAAAAGTATATATTTATTTTACCATGCTTTTATTTTGTGTTTATTGAAATTTTTATAAATGAAGAAAAATTTGAAAAGCTGAGAAATTGATTCTCCAAAATAATTGTTGAGGAGATAGAGATACACTCATACACAGAAGTTCGAGATACAGTGGAGAGAAAATATGGAAAGTTGGAGAGGGTGAAAGGAATAAGTAAGGGGAAGGTGAAAAAATGATCCAGAGAAAAAGACACCGAAGAAACTTTCTTTAATTGTAAATAGTCCAGCTTTATACTATAGGATTAGTTCACCAGCCTACAATAAAGGATCCTAAAAATGTTAGAACTAACATGAGTATTCTTTCACTTTACATTGATGGTATAAACTGTTCAAGTCTGGAGGGTGATTACCTGATATATTTCTCAGCACATATCAAACACGGCAATCTATCTTAATACTTTAGGATCTTCCATTTTTTTTCTAGTTATACATGATTATGCTTGTTCGATATTTTAATGCATTAATGCAGCTGTAGTTTTCTATTGGGTGCAATTACCTAGACATTAACTAAAGCAGCTTCTAGTCTTGTTTCAAATGGGAAAGTTCTACATCTGAGAACTATTTCATTATCTACTGATTTCACTTTTTGGAGGAGGATGGCGTTGCTATGAGTTATGCTAGACTTCCAAAGTTCATTTTACTTATTTTTCGGAGTATGCAATCAAGCTCCTCATTTCATACTTCCAAGTTCATTTTTCATTTTCTTCAGAGTATATATATATATAGTCAAGCTTCTCATTCATAAACAATTGTGGAGGCATAGTATGTGCTTTATCATTTAGCATGTCTTTTTTACTCTCTCGTTCTAATTTAGCTATTTTTATTGTTTGCCACAAATTTGCAGGAGATGCTAAATCTTGCTATCAAATATAATAAAGCAGTTCAGGAGGAGGATGAGTTGCCACCAGAAAAACTAGCTATTGCTAATGTGGGAAGGCAAGATGCTAAAAAGCATCTTGAAGAACACGTCTCAAATTTGATGTCCTCAAACATAGTCCAGACATTGGGGACAATGCTTGACACAGTTGTCTTCTAGATATTTATTTTTTGAGTTGACGACAGCAGATGAACTTGCTTACCAAACTCCTTTATGTCCTATGAAAGAGCAACTATGTCTGATACGTTTTCTAGTTTTTTTTCTTTGCTTCATCTTCTGCAATTGTGTCCTCATGTGGAATCAAGGGTATCTTATGTATTCATTCAATGAATTTGTGAACCTTAAAAACCGAAATACTCAAATTGTTATTGTCTCCTATCCGACCAGCTGTGGTGGTAACCTGCTGAAGTTAAAACAAAAATAGCATTAGGATGTATTTGAGTGTTACGAGAAAATGAGTTTTGGTGTGCAGCTGAGAAGAATAGGATGTATGCTACCTGCCATTGTTTTTGGAGTAAAAGGGGATGTTTGGTTTGGTTTTGTTTTGGAATGGGATAAATTGCACTTGAAATGTCAAATCAGTATTTTTTTTTTGTATGTATAATTATAATATGAAGATATATGTATATATATATGTGTGTGTGTGTGTGTGTAGATTAACACACACAAATAGGGGATGGAGAAATTAGAGGAATGTTTATTTGCGTTTGGGATTTCTTAGATAGTGTTTTGTAAGAATATATTTCAGAAGTGGGATAATTGTAGAATGTGTTGGGAGTGAAGTTGAATTTGGTTATATTTTGTAAGAAAAAATAAATTTTACTTGCAAATATTTTTCATATAAGTTGTTATCTAGCGAGTGGTTTTATATTATTAAATATTATTTTTGTAGTAATATAATAGTTAAAAAATATAAATTTTATATTGAAGTAGTGATGAAAATATGCATAGTTCTGATTGGTGTGAAGATTTAAAATGATCAAGTAATAGAAGTTGAATTTTGCGGAAAATTTTGTTCGTATTTTAATGGAATTTTTGGCAAAACTGGAAACGAACATGGGCTAGGCATCTGAGGGTATATATTCTTTTTTTTTTTTTTTTCTATTTATAAAGTGGTATATTAGTACGTATATTAAGTTGGATGTTTCGTGTCAAAAACATAGGAATATATTTCGGTTGGATAGAAAATGGTTGAAGGAAAATAAAACCAAATTGGTTTGTTTTTCTCGTAAAACCATCCGCTTGTCCGGTTTTTCATTGCCCAATAGCGACAACGCATGAATAAAAACCATGCGGTGCACATGCCCAGTACAAAACGGTTTTAAATTCCTCTGTCGGCAAAAACAATTTCAAGGAGGCACGTGACCGCATGATTGAAGTTATCCCGGAAATGCGCATACCACAATAACACGTGCGTTTTTGTTATTTTGAATTTCCATCCATAGGACAATTACACTATTCAAGTCTCTTGAGAGCTTAGCTTAATTTGAAAGCAACGTAGTTCTAATTAAGATTTTAAATTTGACTGGGCAGAATTCTTCTTACTTCTCACAACCCCATACGAAATCGGAGAAGGAGAGTAAGATAAAAAAACAGACGGAGGAGGAGGAGGAGGAGCTATGGGTGCTATATCATTAACCAATGTCACCTAACCAAAGTATATAATAATGAAATGTTTTTCACCTGTTTTTAGTTATATAGGACCAGCGGCAGTTATTATTATTGTTGTTGTTGATATGTTTTTTCATTTGAGGTGGATAAATTGATAGATAAGGTTTTCAAGTAATTTAGTCTATGATCTACTTGAAAATATGAATTTTTTAACTAGTAATATGAATTAATTAGTATCTTACCAAATATATACCCTTTGACGAACAAGGACACAAATTTAGTCAAAAAGAAAAAAAACTTAAAGCTAGAATAAAAACACGAATAATGGGCCTGCCAAATAAGTGGAGAGTTTAAGATACTCACAGAAATTGTTGAAGATATCTATTGTTCTATTCTGAAAATGCATATTTAAATTGTTCCTTATTATATGTCGAGTGATAACTTACTAAAAAGCCTATTGGACCCGCAAAAATTTCCTGTGTTTAAACCAATTATGATTCTTATTGTTAGTATGGCTTCGATTAGTTTTTGTTGCTATATGAGTATTTTAATTTTTATATTAATCTACATGTTCGTTCACATTACTCCATTGATGATGAGAATATGATTACATTATGGTGGGAGTTATGAACATTAATTATATGTCCTTTCACATTACTCCATCAAAGATATGAATATGGTCATATTACGGCGGGGGTGAGCGAAGTAGTGATGAGTCCCTTATTGTTCTTTAGTAAATTAAAGGAAGAGTCCCTTCTTCTACTCTTTTTCTTCTTCTTTAATTAACATTTGCACCCCTCCATATTCTTATGTGTAACATTTGATTTACTTATCCACTAATTCTTATTTATTTATGGAGGTCCTCCACACCTATAAATAGGATTCATTTCTTCCTTTTGGTTACCTTGCAAGAATTCTTATAACTACTATATTGCACACACTAAAGGAAACTTATACTAGTAGAAGGAAGGTGTTCTTGTGGTGGAGCTTTGAACTCAAATTTTGTCCAAAGTTCTTGAGTTATACGACGTGGTCGGGATGTTGTGTTCTAAAGAGGACAAGTCAAAAGTATTACTGTTGGACCAATAACAAATTTCTACTGTTTGAATCTTTTTAAAGAGAGTGAGATATCTACGCCTCAGCCTAAAAAATTTATTTGATATTTTTTCAACTGTGATTGTAATTTCACCCAGTTTCGTTTCGAAGCCATAACAAGGGTAAGCAAAAAGAAAATTAAGTGAATTGAAAAAATTGAAGTTGATCACAAATGCTCTCTATATTGCTAGTATTGCTTCTCTCAACTAATTTAGGCTTACCAACATGCTTATGTATTGCCAACACTAAAATCAATTTGGACCACCCAATTGGCATCCTAGTTTAAATTCTCATTGGCTGGTGTGCCCACCAAATAATCTAGATCATATACTATACATAAATATGTGCATATATATATATGCATTCATGATGTATCTATCCATATAGTGGTTCGTACTATCTATATAATTGTCTTTATATCGACAGTACTATTATAATTCTTGCTCCAAATATTATAGATAGGCACCTACCACACTTAAAAGTAGACACTTTATTTAGTGTCTATTCCATAAGCATCCATAATCTGTCCAAAGCAGTACCGATGGCTTGTAGCTAAAGTCCGACTTTACTTTTTTTAAACAACTTGCTTCGGCTAAACTATTTGCAAGCCGACTTACTTGATAACTAGCTAGCTAGTTTCTGTGTCAATGGTGGCTAGAAAATACTATCATTATTCACGTGTTAAAAATATTCATTAAAATCAATTTGATAAAATTGCGATATGCAGACAACGCATTCTAAGATCACGAATCATCGCATATTCCATTAAAAACATGACAACCCTAACAGCCCGTTACCCTAAATGGCTCAAACCGATCATCTTTACATATAAATAAAAAATCTCTAAAAAGCGAGCACGTTTTAAAATTAGACACACAATTTCAAAATCCCAATTATAAATTCCTAAAAAAAAAATTCTCGAATATAAGTCCCGGCAAGAATAATTAACAACTATAAGAATGCTTTGGAAAGTTAAATTAGAAACACAATCTACTTAATTCAACAGCTTTATATATATATATATATATATATATATCTTATTTGAACTTCAAACAGCATTTTTAAAATATGGCTTTCTAACTAATTATGAAGTGAACTTGTCTGCGCATTTTTCTTCATATTTTGATTCAGCTTAACATGTTAATTTCTTTGTTCATATATAGTCAACATCAAATTTATGATAATTAATAGAATATTAATGCATGCATATACTTTTGCGTGATTAAGTTATCCCCTTATTTAATTAATTATGTCCACATACATACACACATACATACATACATGTTGATAGACTCACAGGAATGAATAGAGCCAAACAGGATATAAGAAAAGAAGGGCCATTTTAATTTGTCATCCTAATCAGCTTGGAAATTAAAGAATTAGGAATTAAAAGAGGGCCATCTTTGATCCCAATCAGTTCTAACGCGCACCTGTGCACGTAGACAATATGATTGGCTCCATCTATCTACCAAATTTCATTAAAGTCCGCGTTCTTATCATCACGACTGGCCCTAATTAAACTTCTAAATATGAAACTGAGCCTCCGATCAAATAACAAGCCAAACCAGGGGCGGGAATGGATCCCCCGTTCCCGTTAGTCGTGAATTAAGTATTAATCTTATGGTAAATATGTTTTAATATAATTAAATTTTTAGTGGGATTGCAATATTAAGTAAATTTGCCTCTTAAATAGTAACTATGACTCAGTTCGAGATATATTAAAGATTAAATTTAGTTAAAAAAAATTATAAAATGTTAGAAAGATAAGTCCTTGAAGTGTTAATTTGGATAAAATAAGATTTTGGAGTTTAAAAGATGTTATCTGTGACAATTATGTAATTAATATAATTAAAATTAATGAAATTTATTAAAATCTTAAAAATAAATTATAAATTTCTTTTTTTTTAAAAAAAATGTTTGTGAAATCATAAATCTTAATTTAAAATTTATAAACTCTTTTTTTTAAAAAAAATCAAATATTTTATAACATCTTGTAAATTTTTAAGTATTTTATAAAATATTTCAAGGAATCTATAAATTCATTCAAACATCCTCGATGTACAAATTATTGAGGATAATTCTTACCTAGATACTACCCCTACTAGCTAGAATAATAACTGACCTTCCATATATCTATATCTACACTATTATAAAAAGGAAGACATTTTTGTGTATAAAATGGAAGTTATGATACCAAATTTTAATATATCAAATTTATCCTTTTACTTATTCAATATTCAATAAACATTTATATATACAAATAACCACCATCTATTTAAAAACTTCTTCCAATTACTAATTTTAGTTAATTTTAAATTTTATCTTTAATCTTGTAATGAATTATAAAAATTTCTCTTTAAGTGAGTGCTATCTTCATAATTATACAAAACATGTTATTGTGATGCATGCTACTTTTTGTATAATAAATATAAATATATATAAATAATATGCATAATTATTTAAAAATATTTTATGCATATTAAAATTGCGTGCAAATAACTGCTAGTATAATGTAAAATGTGTGGATGATGAAAACTCCCAATAACTATACCATGTGAGACACTCCATATATATATCCATGAGAAATGCGTGATCAACAAGATTTTGATCACCAACACGATCTTGCGTTTTAATTAGCCATGAATTTATAGTTTGGGCTTTACAGCTAATTTTCGTGTCATATGCGCTAAGATTTTGAGATATACTACTCTATAATCCCAATTATGAACTAAAGGATAGGAAAATATTAGGTTACTCATAATATATGGTAATCTAGCTAGTGACACTAAAAGGGTGTTTGGCCAATTTTATTTAAAAGGTTTTATATGTTATTATATTTTATAAGATATTTTTGAAATTTATAAGATGTTAGATTTTTTTTAAAGTAAGTTCTTAAAGTTTTTGGATAAAAATAATATCTTGGAGCTTATAAGATATTATTAATGATATTTTTGTAATTAATATGATTATATTGAAACCCAGAAAGACCAAACAATATGATAGAGAAATAAAAGTAAAGTAATTCGATGAAACTGACAACAAGATTTAACATGGTTCGATGATATGCTTAATTTACTTGACAAAGAAAAGGATTTTATTGATTCTAAATCAAAGTGACAAGTACAATTTGAGTCCTACAAATCTTATGAGAACATTCAATATGTTTGTTCTAAACTCCATTATGAGAAACTATCTCTAAAGCAGTATAGAATTTATGTACTAAGGTTCGTCTCATATTAGTTTAGATCATTTGGAAGAAAATGGGGTTTAAATTCCTAGAGGAAATAAAAACAAATTGGCTTGTGGGCTTGTGCATCGCACAAAGGTGAGCATGACTTACCCCTCGGTGTGCGATCTCTTGTTGTTGCAGAACATGCCGCACTAGAGTGAGCGGAACTTGCGCTTGGGCTTGCAGTTCTAGTGAGCGTCATGCCCGGCTTGTGGCGTGGGCCCTCTTACCTAGTTTCTACGCCTAAACGGGTCTCTCTTCATGCCCTGATGTGTGGTGTCCTATCAACGCATGTCGGGGCATGCTTCGACGCTCATTTCATCTGCTTGATTTCGTTTCACACCATTTCTTCTGTTTCTCGTCATTTGTAGCTCAAATTTCAAAGCAAAATCAACAATTCTCCACTTTGACTTGAAATTCTCCATCTATCTTCTTTGTCCTTGCCCTCAAAAGGGCCATCATCTGAGTTTGTAAATGTTAATCAAATCCAAGTAATGCTTGAATTTGATTCTTGGAGCAGTCTTTGTCAACATCTTTGTCGGATTATTCTTAGTCCTAACCTTGTCAATCAAAATAACAGCTTGAGACACCATATCCTGGATAAAGTGATACATCGCATCAATGTGCTTTGTTCCCTCATGAAATGCTTAACTCTTTGACAAGTGCATGGCACTCAAACTATTACAAAATACTGTAGTAATATCAGAACTCATACCCATATCAACAATTAGCCTCTTTAGCTAAATGCCTTCCTTCATGCCTTCAGCTAAAGCCATGTATTTAGCTTTTGTTGTGGACAATGCAACTAATGATTGCAGTATCGTCTTCTAGCTAATTGTACAACTCAAAACAAAAAACACATATCCAGTCATGGACCTTCTGCTATCCAAATCTCTGGCATAATTTGTATCCACATAATCAATAATTCCAGCAGTAAATTTTAATTAATTATACTTCAAACATCTATCTACAGAGCCTCTCAAATACCTTATGATTTATTTTACTGTCTACCAATGAGTCTTTCCTGGCTTGTGCATCTACCAATTCACAACACTAACTACATGTGAAATATTTAGCCTAGTGCATACCACAGCATACATCAAACTACCCATTGCACTAGCATATAGGACATTTGACATGTGCTTCACATCATCCTCAGTACTCGGTGATAGATCTGATGAGAGCCTAAAATGAGCTGCAAGTGGTGTATTAACTGGCTTGGACTTATCCATCCCAAAACAGTTAAGTACTTTCTCAATATAATTTTGTTGAGATAAGTACAACAATCCCAAGTGTTTGTCTCGAATGATCTTCATTCCCAAAATCTTCTTCGCACTACACAAATCCTTTATTTCAAATTCATCACTCAACTGAGCTTTCAAAACATTAATCTTAGATATGTTTCCAGATGGAGTCAACATATCATCAACACAAAACAACAAATATATGAGAAAGCTACCATTACATTTCTTATGATATACACAGCAATCATAAATGCTTCTAGTATATCATAACTTGGTAATAAAAGCATCCAATCTTTTATACTACTGCTTGGGAGACTGCTTCAAGCCATATAAAGATCTCTTCAAGAGACATGCTTGATTTTCCTTCCTAAAAATAACAAATCCCTTTGGTTGACTCATGTAAATTTATTTTTCTAACTTGTTATGCAAAAATGTTGTTTTGACATTCATCTACTCAAGCTTTATATCAAACAGAGCTACCATGGCAAATAACACACGAATGGAAGTATGTTTTACAACTAGGGAGAACACCTCATGAAAGTCAGCTCCTTCTCTTTAAGTAAAACCCTTAGCAACTAATCGCACATTGTATCTAGCATCCTAAACCACGAGAATCCCTTTTCTATTCTTGTAGATCCATTTGCAACCTACAATTTTTGATCTTTTAGGTACATCAATTAGCTGCTATATGCTATTTTTTTGTAGAGACTCTATCTCAATTGTTATCTATTTATCTGAATCTGGATGAGAAATGGCCTCCTTATATGTGATTAGATCATCACCCACAAACTCCTTAGTTGAACTCAATGCATCAGTAACCAGATCTAAATATGCAAACCACTGTGATGGTTTGATTTACCTCATCTCTCTATTGCGAGCCAAACGATAGTTCTATAGTGGGTCATTTTCTTGCTATTAACTAGGTGATAATGAGCTCTCACCTGTTTCATCTACCACCTTTTGTTTTCCCTTTGAAACGTGTAGAGTATTAATTTCGAACTCCACCTTATCCTTGACACCCTATTGACTACTTTCACCCTACTCAACTTTCTTCATCATAGCAAACTCATCGAATGTCACTCCATGTTGACAATCATCTTGGAGCCCTGGTTATCATTACACTACAAATGATAACCCTTGACTTCATCTGCATAGCCTAGGAATATGTACTTTCTAGCCCTCGGCTTAAGCTTGCCATTGCGGACATAAGCATAAACTAGCTACCTAAATACTCTTAGATTTAAGTAATTAGCATGAAACCCCGACCAAATTTCCATTGGTGTCTTGCAATTAAAAGTCATCAATGGTGACCTATTCGCCAAATAACAAGCAATATTAATTGCTTCTACCAAAAAATTCTTAGATAATTCGACACTAAAAAGCATGCATCTAGCTCTTTTCAAGATACTCCTGTAACTCCATTCTATTGTGGTATATGTACAACTATACGATGCCTCACAATTTCTTCCTTATTACAGAATTCTTGACATTTCTTGTTGCAGAACTCCAATCTATTGTCAGTCCTCAAGAGTTTGATCCTTTTCCTGTTTACTTCTTGATTAAAGTTTTCAATTGCTTGAAGTTGACAAACACCTCATTCTTATACTTCAGCATGTATACCCATACTCTCTATGAGAAGTCATAAACGAATGTCAGCATATATCTAGCACCATTTTTTGAGGGAACTTGAGAAGGATGTAATCCAAGGTGCCCTTGGTCTTTTGAATTGTAGTGATGAACTTCACTATGTATTACTTGCCAAGCATACTACTCGTAGAAATCTAGCTCTGTAGTCTTTTCTCCACAAAGCAAACCTCACTTGCTCAATTCTGACATCCCCCTCTTACTCATATGCCCAAACCACAATACCATAATCTTATAGTATCATTGATTCATAAAGAAACTGTTGTAATACCAGAAATTGTAATGCTCTGTAATATGTAAAGGTCATTCTTCTTATCCCTCTTCATGATTAGTAATGCACATTTAGAAACTTGTAGAAATCCATATTGAGCTCTATAGCTATTTTTATTTAGAGTACCCAACAAAATTAGATTTTTCTTTAGATTAAGAACATGACGCACATCTGTTAAGGTCCTCACTATACCATCGTGCATTCTGATACTTACTATGCCAATCCCTACAACTCTATAAGAAGCATCATTTCCCATGAGCACTTTACCAGTATTGTATTTTTGATAAGTGGTAAACTAATCCTCTCATGGGCACATGTGGTAGGAACAACCACTATTCAAAATCTACTCCAAACTTAGCAAACTCTCAGTAACATTGAGAACAAGCCCACCATCAGACTCAACCTCAACAATTTGTACAACATCAACTCATTTTTTATCAGAAGATTTACCTGAATCTTTCACCTTTCCATATTCGGGACAATTTCATTTCTAGTGCCTTTTCCTCCTCACCTAAAACATTTATCGTTTGTTCTAAGCTAGGTATGGGACTTAGATAGGCATCTATTTCTTCCTCGTTCTCTTGGTCTCCCCTTTGCAACTAATCCTTCCCCACTTTTACTATCGTTATTGCCTAGGATACGCTTTCTCAATTCGTTGGAATTTAATGAATCCTTCACATCCTCCATTGAAATCATATCTCTCCTATACAATAAAGTAGTAACCAAGTGCTCAAAAGATTTAACACAAGAGAATTAAGGCTTGATCTTTATCTTTAATTAGTACTTTTATCCTAGCGAGATCCAGAATTACCTTTTTGAAATAATCAATGTGTTGAGGAATAGATGCACCTTCCTTCATCTTTAATGTATATAACAGTTGTTTCAGATAGAGCCGATTGTGAGGGATTTCATCATACAGAGACTCTCCAACTTTAACCACAATCCTACTAGCGTACTTTCTGTGGTAACCTCTCTTAGTATGTTATCTGCCAATGATAACACCAAAGTACCCGTAAGCTTTTGCCATAAACTCATTCTTCTGCTCATCTAACGTCACCTTTTGCAAGAAATCTCTGCCATTTAATGCTCTCCATAAACCTTATTGATATAATAAGGCCTGCACCTTCATCTTCCACAACCTAAAGTTATTTTTTTCATCGAATTTCTCTACCTAGTACTTCATGACTGACATTTGATCAATCTTGGTTTTGATACCAATTTGTTGAAACCCAAAAAGACCATACAATGTGATTGAGAAATAAAAGTAAAGTAATTCAATGAAACTAACAATAAGATTTAATGTGGTACGGCAATGTGCCTAATCTACTTGACAAAGAAAAAAAATTTATTGGTTACAAATCAAAGTGATAAATACAATTTGAGTCCCATAAATCTCACGAAAACACCTAACACCTTCGCTCTAAACTCCGTTATGAGAAACTATCTCTAAAGCAGTATAGAATCTATGTATTAGGGTTCGTCTCACATTAGTTATAATCATCTGGAAGAAAATTGGGATTAAATATCCAGAGGAAATCACAAAATTATCCTATCGGCCCGCGCATCGTGCTAGGGCGCACGTATCACTTGTTGTTGCATAACACACTGCATGGAACTTACACCATGGCACGGCAATCCAGTATGCAGCGCACTCGGGTGGGCAATTTCAGTGAGTGTTGTGCTTGGGTGCACATTGTGGGCCTCCTTGCCTAGTTTCCGCACTTGGGGCGCCTCTCTTAGCACCATGACATGCGGCGTCCTGCCAACGCGCGTCAAGGCGTGCTCCAGTGCCCATTTCATCCGCTTGACTTTGTTTCTTGTCATTTGTAGCTCAAATTTCAAGGCAAAATCAACAAATTAAAATTAGGCCAGTTTGTTAAGATTTTTAAAATAAATTAGAAACTCCTTACTTTTTTATAAAGAGCTTATAAGCTCATAACATTATATTTTAGGAGCTTATAAACTTTTTTTTAAAAAAAATTATTAAATATTTTTTGACATCTTATAAACTCCAAAACATCCTATAAGATGTTTTGAGGAGCTTATAAGCTCACCTAAACACCCTCTAAGTATGTTATCAATATGTGAGAGATTTTACTTTGATTAAAAAATTAAATGGTATTAATTTATGATAGATCATTTTTAAACGATTACTCAAGTAAGTTGATCTTACATCAAATGCAACGTAACTGAGTATTTGTAATAAAAGTCGATTTAACTCGATTCAACTAGATTGAATCGACTCATAGGCAGGGGTAATTCAATTCTAATTCTATGAGTGATTTCTAATTCATTTAATCAAAAGCTGAAGTGGAGTCGCACCTCTCTTCAAAGTTGTACCTAAACATCAAACCATCCTAATTCAAATGTTTGATTATGACTTATGATCCCACTACACAAATCATTACAGCTTCACACGAGAGATCAAGTAAAAAAGAAAAGAACTAACGTGAGAAAATTCTGAACAAGATGTTTAAATTGGCATATGTGGCGCAACGCGTGAGTCCTAATGGACAGGACGGCCTCATTACAGTTCGATGCTTTTAGATGCCACCAGCGCCTTATTACATCATATGCCGCATGACGTGCGCGCACCGCTCAATTGACTTGTTCTTCACGCTGCTGCTCTATACGCAATTTGTCAACAGAAATTTTATTCCACATTCGGCTTTTTATTTTTTTCTTTGATACCAACAGCTGAAGGCTATGCTACCTTAATTAATAATACGACATGACTATACTTGCCTTATAATTCACATGGACACGTATTTTGTTCCCATTAATTGGATTATTCAAAGATTTTCAATTATAACTTTTACATTTTTTATTTTCATTTTAACCCTTTTATCATAATTTATATTGATGTACTTTATTAATTAAAACGCAGGAAGTAACTTGAATTCAGATGTTCAATCCACATAATCGGACGAACAAAGATATGAACACCTAACAACAAATGTTGTATGATTGAATTTTTATATGTGATTTATGCATAGCTATTTTACGCCAAAACCCAAAAAGTAATAATAATAACAACAATAAAAATAGAAGTAATAATAACAATCGGCAAATTTCAAGTTGCACCAGAGTCCTATGTCATATGATCTCGCAAAACAATAAATCAATTGAACCATAACTTTCACTAATAATGTGTATTTACACAAAAAAAATTTCTCACAACAAATAATTTAGACAAGAACAATGAATTTCCAAGATCAATTTCCTAATTTCTGCAGCCCCTGACAATATCTTCATAAAATTTCCAACTTTGCCGGCAGCGAAAGACGGGGTTTCTTGGCCGGGTGGGGGCTTTCGACTTCGTCTTCAATACCGGAGCCAAACCTTGGCCAGAACTCCGGCAAAGCCGGCAGGTTCAAGTCGAAGTCCCGGTGAGTAACAGTGGACCCCACACCCTCTGATGACGTCACCGCGCTGCTTCCTGCACCGGCTCCATTGTTGCTGGGCGCGCCGCCCTCGTAGTGGCAGCGCTTGTGCCCTCCCAAGGCCTGCCCTGTGGGGAAGCACTTGTGGCAGATAGAGCACTCATGGGTTCTCCCGCCGCCACTCGCCGTGGCCGAGGTAGTGGTAGTTGCGCCGGCGGAGGCAGCGGAGTGCTCATCCCCGCCGCTGAGCTTGCGGTGGCTGGCCTTGTGCCCTCCCAAAGCTTGGTAGGAGCCAAACGCCTTGTCACAAACGGAACACTTATAGACCAATTTAGACGGATCAGCTGACGTCATCACCCGCGGCTGCGGTCGAGGACGTGTTTGCGCCTCAGACTGCGAGTGCTTACTCGACTGCTCCCCGGATGCGGCGCCGCCTCGAGCAAGCATGATAAGGCAGAGAGCTAAATACTCTTCCTCCGTGGGATCATGGCTTTCGAGGCTACGGGGTCGCTTGCTCCGCTTACCCTTGGTCCATGTCTCCAGAGAGTGGAGGCTGGGATTCTCGAACTTAAACGACGGCGAAGGAGCAGTCGGCGAGTTCAAAGCTTCGAGTGCCATTTTCAACTGAAATTTATCCGCTAGCTAGCTAGCTATAGAATAAAAGTAGTATTCGCGAAGAAGAAGAACAGAGATTTCTTTAAAATTCAGAGAAAGGGCAAAAGATATGAATTTTGAAAGTGAGACTGCAGCTATATATAGAAGGCGGGGGAGTGGGTCAGAAGTGAAGAAAGCAGGGAAGTTGCGTGACAAGTGTAAGGAAAGTAAGACGGTTACTCAAGCTACCAAGAAAGGCCAAAAAAATAAATAAAGGAGATTATGGATGAGAAGAACACGGTAGTTCCAGAATTGGGATGAGGGGTGGGATTGCTTAGTGGCCAAGTGGAAGGCAGTGGACTGGGAGTCGGTTAGAGAGAGAGAGAGAGGGTGAGGACTGGCCTGGTAGCCGACTCAGTCCAAGTCAAACATCCTACGCGGTCTTTTAAATACAAGAGTTGTACTACAACATCGTTATGTATAGAACTGGAGAAGTTGGTTAGATTTTTAGTTGTATATTCCCACCTAAGTTGCAAGTTCGGAGCATTGACCTGGGTCCAATGGATTTGGATTTGGTTGGATGCAGGGTTGAATGGATCAATTTGACTGTAAACGAATATGATTAAATTGTTGGAGTTTCTCAATAAAATTCTATAATGCTGAAATCAATAAATGTAAAAGGAGTTGGTGCGGGATAGAAAAAGAAAAAAGCCAAGAGTAAAGGCTGGAAATAAATATTAACTGCATATTGTAAAAGTGATGCCCAACAATATATGTATAGGTAGGGTTATTTTAGCAAACTTTTTAACTAAGCATTGCATGTAAGTGGGTTATAAGTTCGCCCAATTCACATTATCGAATCTGGTTCTATCCATGCGAACAAGCATGTAGATCTTAAACAACTGTCTTTAAATGAATTTAAGGTTGAATCAAATTGAGTAAGCAAATCAAATTTCATTAATTCAGACAAATATGCAAATTTTAAAATAAGTATGAATTTTTCATTTTTTTCATGGGCCTTTTGATAATGTCACATCAGACATGACGAGATTAGTGAACATTTATAACAAAAATGCTGAGAAAGAGAGTTTTTTTTGGGTATTAACTTAGAATGCGAGTGACAAAAAATAAAGCAGGAAGAAAGAAAGAAGAACTTGGAATATGACTAATTTTAGTTGGTGAGTTGCTTCTAATAGCACTATAGCAGCCAGCCAGCCAGCCAGCCAGCCAGCAAGTGGGTTTTGTGACTTCTTTTTTTATGGAGTCGGCGGCGGTTGGATTGATGCGCACTGGTTTTGTCGCTGTACGTATGTTCATGTATCTAAAAATTGGATTCCGATTATACATGTTGCTAATTGATGGATGACTTGGACTTTATAGGTAATTTTGGACTGGTCATAGGTAGCAAGTTGTGCCAAATTCTTACAAACTTTTGGGGAATGGTCAATGGGAGATATTGCATATGATGCTACGTCGTTTTAGGTTACTCTAATTTACTAGTTTTGCATGTGATGCTATTGTAGAGTCTTGGAATTGAACAGTTTATATAAGGGTACACATGATCCTAGGGATAGGATGATGATGATATTTAAATTGAAATATAAAAAATAAGTTATGGTGGTTTAGAGTTTGTGTTGATGGAAACTCTCTAATAATTTGATTAGTCGATACTGGTTGTCAAAGAAATTAAAATTAAATTATTATTAAATAAGATTGATACAATAGAGATACTTAATTATCTACATCATCGTGTATTTCAAATTATTTGACGTGGCAAGGCGACGATATGGGCATGTCAAATTTGGTTTCTGTCGCCACCCGAGTATGCATATGAAAATGGATGGCACGATAAAAAGTACTATTTAAGTTGGAATTAGAAGGGGTGAACTTGTGGAAAAATATGTTGGCTTTGAACTGTTTTTTTAATTAATAAACTAAAGTGGTGAGAGTAAAATTATTCATTTATTCATTCAGTATGTCAAATACGATGCAACATCAAATGTTAAAATATTATATGATCAGATGGATTCAATATATAAACAAAATTAATATAATACATTTAATCGTTGCATACGAGTTTTAACTTTTTTATGCTTCTACTTTACAAGCCAATACTTGGATAAAAATAAGAAATACCAAACTACATCATTTGTCAAGTTGTCATCTTAAAAAATTACGTATATAAAACCAGTTTCTAGACCATAATAGCTTGTTCAACAACACAAGAGTTGTTCATACCCCCTAGCTGTAACTGTGAGCCCACTGGAGCCAATTACGTCATTATATGCCACTGGAAGTTTCACAAATCTAATCATAGTTTTATATTATTAATAATAACATAATTAAGGTGCAAGGGCTAAATTAGGTTAAAACACATCAAAACATTGAAGAGACCCACATGGTTGATCAATTATTGCCAAAAATCATTGACTTAATGAATATATTAGTCATAAGAGCATTACTTCTAAAATTATGACGTGTTCGCTCTGTATTTCATGATAAATTTGAACGACACATAAAAAAAATATTGTCTAAAAATTATTAGCTCTGGACATTTATTTCTTAAAAAAGAATAATGTCTTTCTTTAGAGAAAAAGAAATATGCATAGAACAAAATAGTACCGCCACTTCTTCTTCTCCTTCTCCTCCTCCTACTGCTCGATAGGGAGTTGTATAAGTTGTACTTGACCAGGGCGTCGGTCTTGTTTGGTAGTTGTCCTAATTTTCAATTTCAGATTGAGATGAGTATTTGACCTCGTGCACATATATTTCACGCTTTTGTGGAACTTTACTTGTCCTTCTAGAACATAACTTAAGAAAACATATGGAACATCCGAGAAACATCCCCAGCATCCTCAAACCTACGACATCTACCAGTCAATAAATATCCCTCGCGAACTCTTCTTAAAACGGCAATAAATGTATGGATTATCGTGATGTGGCGGGTTGCAGTCAAGTCAAATTTTAGTTTTCTACAAATCGAACATGGAATTTGTGAGGATGGCATGGAGAAATTTTGTTCTTCTTTGTTGGCCTGGTTGATTTTAAAGAAAAAAAAAATGCGAAAAGGTAATACTTGTGTGAATCTAATAATTAAAAGAAACGTTTATTATTATTCATACAAGCATTTTATTTCTTATTTTTATAATATTTATCTATATTTTCAAAATAAATACTTATCCTTTTTTCTATTATTTAAAGTAACAACACAAACACAACTAAATTTTAACTTTGTTTTTTAGGTATATTAATTTAATTAAGGTACATAAAATTTTTGAAATAAATGTTATTTTGTTTCTATTACCATATTAATTAATTTCTTTACACTGTACACAATCCATCATTTGAACAGTCTTTTTGAACGCATGACATCATCCTATCATGTTATGGTCAGACATTGCACATTGTGCCAGTATTCTCATATGAATACTTTCGATCGAGAAATGACAAAGGTACAAATTATGTGATTTTAATTATTTGAGAATAATCCTTTACAATTTCAAAACCTTCACTAGTTTAAATATTAAAATATCTTTCATTGAAATTCCCAACAATCCTAACCTTATCTCTGATTTTAGATTAAAACATATTATAACTTTACTGGTTTGAGTAAAATCTTATTATTAAGGACCCTTGATTGAATGATATTAGTAAAATTTGTTGAATGATTCCAAATTAATATTTGTTTTTTTATATATTAAATTTCCTTCTAGATAAAATAAAACTATATATGGAATTAAGGCAAGGAAGCACAAAATTTTGTTGTCGCCGAGGTATTAAACCGAGTTCCTAAAAAGCGTGTTCAGCCATTGGTTTCAGTTGTAGACCAGTCCAAATTAAGTAACGTTTAGCTAAGCAATGACTTCATAATTCATACTAGAAGTATGCTGTGTGCTTTAACAGTATATATATATATATATATATCCTATTAAAGCTGTTATGCGCCCACCCATCAATTACGTGTGGAACGAATATTTGTGACGACACTCTGAGCACACAACACTCAACAGTTGAAATGCAACGAATTTGGGAGTGTGGAAGAGTCGTGGACAGGACCACATCTAAACTTGAATTTATTATATAAATATATATATATATATATATATATCTCACAGTAATTTAGGGTTCTAGAGTCATTTCCAATTTTTATATATTTTTTAAAATTGAAAAAATAATTATGGTTTAGAAATAGAAATAAAATTGTGTTTGGATATTTTGTTGGAAAATAATGATTAAAATAGATATAAGATTGAAAAATTAGTTATTTATTATTTTAAAATGATAGTTGGTAATTTTAGTTAAATTATTTTTAAATTTGATTGATGCTATAGTAATTAAAATGATAGGATAAGTTTTAAAAAAATTAAAAATAAAAATGAATAAAATGTCATAATTTTCAATTTTTAAATAAAAATAAAAATAAATGTTTGAAAACAAAAACAAATAGGGACTTAACCTTCGTGTATATTTATGTCACAAGAAAAACAACTTGTCAAGTTAAGTTTGAGCAAGAGTTGGAAAGTGTTTGGATAATTAAGCTTCTAAATTCTTTACAATATCTTATAAAATATTTGAAAGTTTATAAAAATATTATAAAGAATCGATAATTTTTATAGAAAAAAATATTATAAGTTTATAAAATATTAATATATCGGGGTCTTATAAATATGTGTTTTAAAAAAAACAAGAAGTTTGTAACTTATTTTTAAAATTTAATAATTTTTTATAATTTTAACCATGCAAATTACAGAATTATCATTATTAACATCCTATAAATTTCAAAATCTTATTTTATCTAGATACTTTAAAATTTTATTTTTGAAATAAAATCTAACATCTTAGGAAATACAGAAACTTATAGGACGTTCTAAATAAATTTACCAAAATATATCTCAACTAAAAACATGCCTACAGCCTCTACTAATTTAGATATTATCCATGAATATTGTTATATCAGCATGATTTATATTAAACAGGGAGCATGGTGGAATATTGATATGATGTACAAAATATTGATAGTTGGTTCTTTTGTTATATTTTTCCATTAATTTTTTATTATAAAAAATAATATTCTCCCTCCACAAACTAATATTCATACTCTATTTTGATTTTAATTTAAGTAATTATTTAGACTGTCCAAGAATTAATTTGAGATTGTGTCTTTAATTTATGGCATAGTTTTCAATTGCTTTATTTTCAATTTTAGTGAAAATGTTGAATTAAAATATTTGTTTTTCCATTTCCGCTGCAACGAGATCAATCCAATACAAAGATTGTTTGCCTTTTTGCCTCTTTATTATTTACTTAAAAATAAAAATAATTTGTTTCATTTATATTGGTAACATGATGTTAATTTACTGTACCACAAAGATGAAAGTAACGTACCAAAAAAATTATAAGTTGCCGAGTATTATTAACAGTTGGTGTCCAATTTTGTAAATTTCTAATAAACATATTTAATACAAAATGTACTGAAGGTATTTTATTTAATAAAGTTGCTTGCACCTAAAATGTGGAGTCTTCCATGAAATTATTTGATCTAGAATTTGATTTCGTATTCAAAATTTTTGCTCATCAGCAAACTTGTTTGGTACAATCAACACATCCACCAAAGGACGAAGAGGGGAGTGGCACTGGCAAGCATTAGGGAAGCATGATTGAGTGAAGGAGGAAACGTCACTAAAAATTTAACATCATATATATATATATATATTAATTTCAAATTTTAATTAATCTAAATTCAAGCTAAGACAAGCAACGTGGTATATTTCGATCAGACACGATACCCATTACTATGATAAATAGTGGGTTATTTATCCACTGTTTGTTTGCATATTTTCAATAACTTAATATTTAATTTTAATTATTTATTTGGCATGAGTATCTCATTTGAAAAATTACAACATATTTTCAACTTATGTTCGAAAACATATCACATTCCAAGAATTTGATACACAAGTCAAATTTGGTCTTAACATAATAGGCTGTAACTGTATCAAAGGCTTCTAAATATGAACCAAACAATAAAATTTAGTTGGATTGCGTATTTATCATGCAATATCAAAATAAGCAACGAGCTCTTTCAATATATTACCTAAATTAATCTATTTGAGTGAACAAAAAATATCAAAAAATTGTTCCCCCCCCACTCTTTTTTGGATTTCTCCCATCCCGTGTTTTATGCTTTTCCCCCTCATTTTTCTAATTATATTAATTTTTTTTTTGCTCTTTTTCAATTTTATTCTTGCTTTTTTAAGTATTTCATAAAATAAATCCAAAAAAAATATTTCATTATAAATTTAAAAAAAAGATTTTTAACTTTATATAAATTGAAATTTCAAGTACATTCCGTTACCACCAATGGTGATTCGCAAGCCATTGCACGCGATGGATTTTTGTTCAGTTCACGATCCCACTCTCATTTCCAGTGGGGTTCAACGGCCAGTCAACTGACGGCTTTGAAGGACAGGAAAAAGTATAATTGTCATGAGTTATGACTTATGATCAACAACTTCCAGGCCTGCATGCATTTGAGATTCATGAATCTCTCTTCTTTCTTGCTGTCAATTTTACCAAATCACCAAATTCTGAAATGATATTAAATAATATATATATATATATATATATTTAGTATACTCTTCTTATTATCATAATTTATTTTGGAGACCTTTTCTATTTCAAATTAATTATTTATATCATTTTCCTGGAAATTTGAAAATAATGTCAAATAACACCTTTCCTACTGATGCTGCAAAGAGCTTGTTGGTCCAGAACTCCGATGAATTAGAATGAAATTGGGTCTGAGATCTGCAACCAAGAACAAACGTAAACTAGCCGAGGTGCCCCG
>JACGDI010005461.1:717290-745617 GCA_014898725.1 Jacaranda copaia | reverse complement strand
GAGAGAGAGAGAGAGAGAGTCAATCCATTTGTAGATCGGGTTGTCTTATACAAGTCCTTGAATTAACCAGGAAATAAGGTTGTGAGTCCAAATAACAAAGGAACTTCTTCTGCAACTACCAGGTGAGAGTATGCCCGATGAAATGAGATTTCCTTACTGTGGAAAGAATATATATACTAGTAAATATGTCATTGTTGCTTAATCCTTTTAAGTTGAGGTTATAATTTGTTATTTGCTCTATTCCACATAGTTCTTTGGCTCTTGCATTGGGCTTAAATGTTTGCACGAACTTCTCTTCTCTGCCTTATGCTGTTTGAGTCCTAATTATTCAAGTTCTCAAAATACTCTAAAATAATGAATTTTTTGGACTGTGAACTAATTGATTTATTTTCACTTGAGTTTTAAAAAGCAAAAAGATTGTGAATCCTAGCTACACATCACCAACTTTACACTATTTTTTATTTGTTAATTTGATCATGATTTACACTATTTTACCTAAAATTGGCGATCGTGTGTGAAAACTGAAAAAGGGATTTTGAAATATATTTTTCTATCATTGCCATGTCTACCTTAGAATGAGCTTGATGTTGCTTTATTGATTACTTGTTTATCATGGTGAATTGATGAGTTAATTGAAATATTGTTGGATGTGTTACACTACTTAGTACTTGATACCCTTGGGAGTGGACCTTGGGATCATCTTCGAAAGACAATCAAGCAGAACGAACTGATAATGGCTGGTCTCTTAGCTGATACCCTATTAGTTATATATATAATCCTGTCTCTTAGCTAGCTAGAGGTAGATGTTTATGAGCGGAATAAGGCATGCGGTTAGCTATGCCTTGTGTGTGTTTACTCAAAACTTGGAGGGATAAGGATTTTCGTATTTTTCAAAAGTAGAGTGACAAGATAGGAGAACTACTAACAACAAGATTGCAAAAGTAATCGATGTGCGTGATACTTATGCTTTAAAACTTGATTATTTGATAAAAATCAAGTGATTATTCAAATGTCATGTCGACCCCTTTGGTCATCTTTGAGATTCAAACCTTTGTAAAAAAGGCATGAGCTTTGTGAAGTCTCATTATCGGTATGGGACGATGATGAGATGTATTACTTAAAATTTTGACTGAAATTTTCTCCCACAGTTTTTTGAAAAATTTAATGTTCCTACATGTTTCCTACATATTATTTGAAAAATTGTCACTTTGTTGTTATTGCTACCATATCTTATTAAGTTATTTGAACTTACGTAGTTGTATTGTTATCTTTCATTATTTACCCCAAGTAAGAACGAGTGCCGAAGATAGACTGAAACATAGGACATATGAGGTAATAAGTCTAATGAATATATAAACATACAGATTGTATATATTGATATACTGACATCAATTTAATGAATGTCGTGGAAGTGCTAAGTTTGATTCATAATATTATGATTATAAGTTGAACCTCATATGGATGTCGCTTGTGGAAATTAAATACTTTGAATTTTGAAAAATTTATTTTTAGTTATCCAGAAAACTTGTAGTATAGAATGAGTGGCACCTTGGCCGAACAGGCACTTCTCGATCGGGGTGTTACATAAATATATATTCATTAAATAATGTATTATTTACATTTTTCAATCAAAATCTCAAAATCCATATATGTATATATATAGATTATAATTGAAGAATTGAAAAGAAAAAAAATAATAAATTTACAAAATTATTGTAATATAGCGAAAAAAAATTGAAGAATGAAGTTAATCAACATAAATTATTGTTGGTTGACTTTATAATTAATTTACTTACATGTCATTATTAATATTAATAATGAATTATAAAGTCAACTATTAATTAAAAATTGTGTTATTTGTTTGATTGATTCCTTTTTAATGAAATTGTATAATTTCTTCTATTAATTAAAAAAATGTGTATTTATTATGAATTAATGGATTCACATATTTGGATATTCTTAAATGGATATTCATAAATGAATATCTAAATAATTATCATCGAATATGAATATCTAAAAAATAATTTGAATACGGGTAATTTTAATCAAATATGGATGCATTTGAATAATTATAATCAAATACAGATATATCTGAATTCGATTGATATCCGACATATATGAATTTCGATATCATGCATAAATATCTATCAAATCCGTATGCATATTTGAATGTTTAAAAAGTTAATTGGATATAAATATAAAAAAAAAGTGTCGAATCCATTTAATATCTATTTACACCTCTAACATAAATTACATACTATAATTACTAAAGCCTGCAATAAATCACCAAAAAAAATTAAAAAATCTATGACTACATGAAATTCAATAAATTATTCAAGCTTATGCAGTTAAAAATTTAGCAAAGTAAAAATTGTGTATTTATTCTATTAATATTTGCGATATTTTTCTTTGGACTTTTAAAGATTGTAATACATACATAGATACGATGGGACAAACATCATTATAAAAGCGCAATGGTGTTTTCCCTTAATACTACTCTACTCTACAACAAAGAGTATTAACTGATCGTAACATGCAAACAATTTAGAAAGAGCTTCAGAAAAGCGCGCTTAATTATTTCTTTGTTATTAAACAGATTGATTGTAATAAGGTCAACTGAACTTAAGGTGGTTTGAAGTCGGTAGAAATAAAAAATATATCTACATTAATTGTACTACCCTCGACACATGTTCTTGTACTTTCCATAATTAAACTATATTATCATCATCACAATTAACATTACTTACATAAATAAAATACTATTTTAGCCATATTGAAAAGCCGAATGGCCCCATTTGTTATGCCTTCTGTATAATTAAATATGTATAGTCGATATTGTTAATTGAACTTCCTAATTTCTTCTTCCCTTCCCTCCTTTGAAATTGTTTAGTAACTTACCGAATAGGCGTTGAACTGGCCTTCACAAATAAAATATTTTTAATAAATAGAACTAAAGGAGGAAATTTAATGAAAAAGTAAGACAGGCAAATGGGCAATTGATGATGTTTAAATATATTGCTAATATAAAAAATTTATTTTTTCAAAGTATTGTCCTTCTGACGTAGACGATGGAGGGTTTTTGTTTTATGAAAAATATTTTAGTAGATAATAAAAATAAAAAATAACTTACAAAGTATTATAAAGCCTCGGTTCATTCGATTTGAAATAAGATTTTGTGTCATCTGAAACTCTTTAATTAAGGATTTGAAAAAGAGGCACAATGACGACTATTTTTCCTTCACATATGACAATACATGATAATATTCAATTTAACTACACATAGTAGACCCGTCTTAACGATAGAGTGTCACGTTAAATCATGCAATAAAAGATTTTTTCTTTATAAAAATTCGTCTTAATGCGTGAGGGGAGTAAAATAATTTATAAATTATTTTAAAATTCGGAGTTGTTTCAATTTTAAACAAATTTTGTGTCATTAATATACTAAATTAATTTGCAGCATTTCTTTGGGCCCACGGGAATACGTAAAATGTTATTTATTTTTAGGAAGCGCATCAATTTCTTATCCTTCATTTGAAAATTAATATTTTGCTCACCAACTCATAGAATTAAAAGGGCATTGACTTCTAAGTCCATAATTAGTCGAAAGGGATTGCATAAACTAATTAACAAACCTATTTTCAAGAGGATAAACCTCTCGTTGCCTCACCTAATTGCAAAACTATTGTTTTTATATTGCCTAATTAGCTGCTGAAAATTATTAAAAAAAATTTAGAGAAGACATGCTGAGTGAAGAACTACTGTAAAGGCGGTACCAAGAGGCAACAAAATTTAAAAAATAAAATTTTATATTCTATTAATTATGGCCTTAAGACTCTATATATTTTAATAAATAGAATATATGTGGCCTTAAGACTAGCTCCATCTCTTAAGGCATTCACAACTCCACCGTTAATTATTATTTTTAATTAATCGTCAAATGCAGTCACTGTCACAAATTTAATTATCATTTAAATCTTAAGACGTGTTATTCGGAGAAGTGGACCTATTGCCAATAATATTTATTATGTAATTATTTGAGTTATATATATATATATATTTTAATGATCACACTTATATTATATATACGAATAAATATTTCCTTTTCTGGTGGATTAATTATCTCTTTGAACTGCATGCATCCCTAATAAGCAATCTTATCATATGATGTTCTCATAGAGTGTAAATAAATACGCTCTTTTTCCGTTCAAAATTAATGGACTAAAAATATTAATCCACAATTTTTATATCTTTCCCCTTTGTCGAATTATTCATTGGGTTGATGCATACACTAAACGATTAATTAAATTTCTAATCAATTTGCCATAAAGCTGCATTTTCAACTATTGGATTTATATATACTTGCAACAATGGTTACATGTTACAAAAATGTAATAAACTAGTAAATAAATAAATAGATTAATATATATTACTGGTGCAAACTATAATTTCTCTCTGGAGTTCTTGGTCCTTCGGTTTTATTTATTTTTTAACGTTAATTAGTGGTGAGATCAATATAATGGCATACTAAGGTAATTGAATTTGGTATTGCCATTACATGTCGGCTAGCTCATGTTAGGACATTCATTAATTATGTATCCTCATAAATTGTTAAATTATCTTCAATATGAAAATAAATTAATTTTATTTTTCAAAAGGGACAATCAATTACATTACATTATCTGTCATCTTAATAAATCAAATTTACAAATGCACATATTATGAAAATTCATTAAAACCCCAATTTTGTTTTTCAAATTTAAAAAAATAATTTTTGAAATTTCAATTTCACCGTGAAAATTAAGGGGAAAAATTATAATAGATTTCGAAAAGAGAATAATAAGTAGTATACGTGGCGTTATCTTTAGAGTTCACGTGGCATATTTTTGTGTGTTGTGGTGGTAGTTTGATAGGACAAAGATTAGCTGTCATTCTTAGTTGATGCTCACCATCCATCGACATCGACATTTTTATTTTAAGGTGCTAACCTGGGAATTGGGATATGTGACGTGTCCGGTCGTGCTAGCAGGCCATACATTATATAACCCCTTTTCTTTTTTCTTTAATTTTTCCGAAATTTTGGAATTTCAAGACAGAACAAAATCTGATTTTTGGGGTATTTTATTAATTTCTTCACTCTTTGGACATATATGAATAGATTTTATTCCGTTTTTCGGAAGCATTTTCACCACTTCAATTTTTTTGGCTGTCTACTCAACAACGTGTGATGGGACTCTAAAGAAATTTCCTAACATATCATTACTTTGATTACATTAGGGTAGATTATTATTATTATTATTATTATTATTATTATTATTATTATTATTATTTACCCACTTTGTATGTTTCAATTTGCACTGCAGGGTCCGTGGTAATGAAGACTTAATATAATATTCACGGTTTAATTTTTTTTCAGAGCATCTGAGTTTACTTATAATAAAAATTTGTCAACTATAACTGTATTTACAGTATAAGAATTTTAGTTTGGATGACATTGGTGATGGTCTCTTAATTTAATCGTAGCTATGCAGACATTTCATAATTAGTGATGATTGATGAATGATAGCTACAACTTAATTCAAATATTGTACAATAATAAGTAGGGGTGCAATTAATCAAGGCAAGTTGAGTCGAGTTTGAAAATTTTTTTTTGAGCTCAACGAGCCTATAATTTTAAGCCTAATAAGGCTCAAAAATTGACAAAAGTTGCAAATAATTGCATGCTTGAGCTTGAACTCAAGTTGGAGTTTGCCAAGTGGCTTGTAGCCCCCTAGCATAAGTCTCCCACATAATGTGGGAGATCAGGAGTTCGAACCTAAACAAGCTCCTGATGTGTGCGTGTGTATAAATAAAAAAAAAAAACTCAAGTTGGAGTTTGAATTTGAAATAAAAATATCATAATATAATATATATACATATTATTAGTAATAAAATAAAAAATAATATTTAATTATATACTAATTCGTGAGTTAGCTCGTGAACTTTGATTCTAGATAGACGATTCAAAATCGACTCAAATTAAAATTCAAATTCAAGTCGAATTAACTCATTAGACTTGCAAGCAACTAAATTTATTGCACCCCTAATAATAAATACGCCTATTGTTAGGCACAATGCAATTGCTACGCTGGTTGTCAATTTTTTCGTTTTTTAATTTATTGAGATGATTTGAATATAGAGTTTTTGTATAATATTAATCAAGCCATAAATTTGAATTAACTAGTACAAAAGAATAATTTTTCAGTGTTTCCAGCACTTCACTAATTGTCAAGATCACACATACATGTATTCATAATTTTCAAAACATAAGATAAACAAAATACTCAATATGAATGAAAACAATCAATGCATGTACTAAGCTATTATTATCAAGAATATTATGAAAGCTACTGTCTCAGGAGAGAAGAAGAAAAAGCAAAAACAAAAACAAAAATCAAAATCAAAACAAAAGCAACTCACACCACGTAAAGTGCGACATATCTAAAGTAAATCTTGATATATGTATACATATATATATATATATATATTGTACATGAGATGGTACATTAACGGAAATAGTCTCTCCATCCCACGCGTACCATTGAAAGCGGAAGAAACGCCGGAATCAAAGGTGAGAAAATTGGCAACGAATTAATGACTAGGTTCAGGTAATCTGGAAAAAGGCTTTTCATGGACATAACTAAAGTCGTGCTTCTAATTAATCTTGAAAACCAAGAACAAGAAGATATCACAGCTGGGAAATGGTTGAGTTTCCCCAGGACATCTACGATTCCTTTTCATCAAATATATAAATACGCACAACCAAAAATAAATTAATATATTAATAAAATTGATATCTTCTATTAATGTAACTGTCCGCCAACATTTTGTTAACCACATAGTAAATAATTTTTAGCATGAGTATTTGTGAAAATCTTATGAAGAAGTACTGAAGTTGATCCTCTTGTCATAGAAATGAGATAATAATTAATTGCAGATGCATCTTTACATATATATTTATCGATGTAACGTGCGAAATCATAATTAAATATAATTAATAAGTTTTAGTTTCGAGTCAACATATTGAAAATTGTCATTGATTATATATATTAAGCTATAAAAACTCTTAATATATCATAATAATAATGATTTTTACAAATTTAATACAACATAATTTTTATTGGTATGTGTGGCTGTAATTTCCTTTACGGTGCTATAGTTTAACAATTATTTGATTTAAAAATTTGAGTTGCATCATTGTTATCAGTTACAGTTTAAAGTTTTGAGTTGCATTATTCTTAGTTATAATCACCTGATATATCAACATTTTTTATCACAACAAATAATAAGTTTTAAGTATCTCTATTTATGAAGATCTTATAAAAAAAAAGGTATAGAAGCTGGTACTATAGTCATGAAAATGAGACGACAACATCAATATGCAATATATCATTAATATAAGTATCCCTCTAATGTGGCTCGGCCGTGAATATAATTAAGAGATTGTTATGATCTCCCAAACCATAAAAGTTTGAATATCAATGTCAAAATTATTTTATCAGAAGTAGTTCTCATGAATTCCATAATAATGTGATTTTATATTTAACCATAAAAGTTTGAATATCAATGTCAAAATTATTTTATCATAAGTAGTTCTTATGAATTTGATAATAATATGATTTTATATTTGCAATAAAAAATCAAAAATATGATTGTCTATCATGATAATCAAAGACATGGTAGTTATACTATTGTGTGATTTAAAAGATTCGAATTCTAATGTTGTTATCATCTCGTTTAGTCAAATAGTTTTATTCTTAAAAGTTAATGAGCCATCAAATATTTTTTTTCTTAAAATTAATGTGCTAAAGTTGAATATGTTTTGTAAAGTAGGACTTCATGACAAACAAATTAGTCCCCTCAATAAATAAATAAATAAAAATAGTACTCAAAATTATGCTTCCCAGACTCTTGCTAGATATTAGTTCATAATTAACCAATTTTAATGAGTTAAAGTTGAATGTATATATATATATATACATATATTCTGTAAAACTTAACTTAAAATGCCTAATAACTTTGAACTGAAACAACCACGGCCACCCTGTGAGTAGGTTTCAATGTTAATAAAAGTTCACTTCCGGTTTACAGTTGAATTACCCTTATTCTTCGGTTAGGTTTATGCTATCCAAAGCCGACATAGACTGAGTTTATCGCTTACATTATCGGGGTTGGAGAACGCTAAACTCATCCTCACGATCAAAGGCCGCCTTTTCTTTATCCCATGAACACAGATAATTCCCGCGTTCTCCCAATTTCTAACTTGGAATTAAAATTTTTCTAGGTTTACTCTCGCTCACCAAATCACATTATCATGTACACTAATGAATCATTGTTAGTCACCATCATATGATTAGGTTTGGACAATTAACATTTTCTCACCAATTTTTATTACAATCTTAGCAAATTTAGGATATCTAATCTTATCCTTACATCTTATTCAATATTTGAGAAGTTGAGTATTTTCTAAATATTTGAGACATCTTGTCTAATAAAATTCTCTGATTAATGTATATCGATAGACAATATCTCAACATGACCGTTTGAGACAAATTTGATCACCATTAAAGAGTTAAGTGGGTTTAAGCTTTAAGTGTTTTTTGTTTTTTAAGGACATAATTGCATGTACTTTGGTCCCCCCTTATGAGCTGTAGTTGGCCTGTTTTTGGCCCCCACATTGGACTCTTGAGGTTAGTTACAAAGAACTGGGACAAAACCCCTTTAAAATATAATATGGTATATTTACAAATAAATCAATAGGAATAAATTAAAAAAAAAAAAAATGAAGTCAATCCTCACTGCCATTCTTTTCTCCAATGGCTATGGCTTGGGTATAAATGTGATGCTGAACTTCATGCATTTCAGTATCAGAAACAAAAAGCAATTCGTATTACCACTTCAAACCTTTCTCCCCTTTCTCCAAACAAAGAAA
This sequence comes from Jacaranda copaia, assembly GCA_014898725.1. NCBI lineage: Eukaryota > Viridiplantae > Streptophyta > Magnoliopsida > Lamiales > Bignoniaceae > Jacaranda > Jacaranda copaia. The sequence goes on along the minus strand of JACGDI010005461.1, from coordinate 736,646 downwards.
CAAACAAATGGAGACTGTTGGAGCTTTTCTTGAAGAAGAATGGGATTCGTTGAGCAGAATTTTTTCCTCTGAAGATTCAGATTTTCTGCTACATTTCAATGGCAACACAAACTTCTTTTCAAGTTCCGGCGAAATGCCGTTGCCGCCGGCGACTTTCTTGGCCGCTGGCGAGAATGTGGCTGGAGTTGAAGAAAGCTTCCTTTTTCCCTCAGATGCTTTTGGCACTAATTTGTGTTGTGTTTCACAAGAAAGTAGCACTAGCACTGAATTTCAGAGTGCCCTTTTCGCCAAAAGCCAGCAGGCTGTTAATGGGGTTAATTTTCTTACAGCTAACACATTTGATCAATCCATGGAATTTTGCACTATGGAGAGCAACAATGATGATAGTTTAATGGCGCCGGTTTTTTCTGATAATGTGATGGAAGAAATTCTCCAATTGAACGCCGAAACGGGAGGAATCCAGCCTGCAGAAAACGATGATTCTTATAAGGAATTAGAATTCAAAAGGAAATTATGTGAGACGATTGAGGAAAAAGCATGTGCCCTCCAATCCTCTGAGGAGAATTCATCTGATCAAAGTCCTAAGAAGAAACCTCGTGTGTCTAGAGACGTAAGTACATACGAAAACTTTGATTTAGTATTACTTATTCCTAAAATGTTTTGTCTCATGGACTATGATTTCTTCATACAGGCACAGAAAAATATGAGGAATACGCAGTCGAAAAAGAACAAGAAAGCTGTCCCAATTAGCAATGATGAAGAAGAGAATAATGCTGGAGGAAATGGACAAAGCTCAAGCACTTGCAGCTCTGAGGAGGATGACCATTTTAATGCCTCACAAGAAATGAATGGAAATGGGAAAAAAAAGTTAAGGGGTGCTGCAACTGATCCCCAAAGCCTTTATGCAAGGGTACAAAAGAAAAAAACACATATATTATCTCCCTGCTATTTTCAGACAACCCGTGTTGTTTTACTGCGAAAATAATTAGCCTAATATGTTGCAATTTTTCACATTTTCTCAGAGAAGAAGAGAAAGAATTAATGAGAGGCTGAGGATCCTGCAGAATCTTGTTCCGAACGGGACGAAGGTAAATATCATTATTATCTTCAATTCTATGCATGCAAGTTTTCATATTTGATCATAAATAACAGAACTTTCCAATGGGCTGGAACAGGTTGACATTAGCACAATGCTGGAAGAGGCAGTCCATTATGTGAAGTTCTTACAGCTTCAAATCAAGGTATATTTCTCCAACAATTTTTGTAGGATTTTAGCTTGTCTCTGTTGCTATTAGATCATAGGATTTTTATCATATTCTTGGAACTTAAGTTTGTTATTCTCGTTTGCAGTTGCTAAGTTCGGATGATCTATGGATGTATGCTCCCATTGCATACAATGGAATGGACATTGGCCTTTACCAGAAGATTGTTCCAAACCTATGGACTCAGAATTTATAAGCTGCTAATAACGAGTGACAGAGATGCAGTACATGCTGACTTATAAACCAAAAACAATTGTAGTTCTGATCATGAGGACTTACATTTTTATTTTTATTTTTTCTTGTGTAAACAAAAGAACAAAAAAATGTTAAAAATCAAGTCCAAAGCCAGAATGGGAGCCTTGCCTTTGCCCAAGATACATGAATCTATGAAGTATACAAAGATCCTTAGAAATTCATGCAATAGCCCCTGCGTGTATATGTAGATGGTATCATCACACGTGTGTTCTTGAGGAGGAAATGGAGGTATTTTGCGGAATATCAAATTGCTACAGCAAGAGGCTACCTCTCATCAGATAATAGAGCCTGTAATTCTTTAATGCAAGGCCATGTATGATGATGAGAATAACCAATGAGAAAGATACGAATATTTTTTATTTTTTTGTACTTATTTCCGTGGCATATATGTTAATTTTATTGGAAAATATCTTTAAAACTGTTGTTTAGATTGAATTCTACATAAATATGTTGTAGAATTTCTTGATGTAGTTTTTGCAATAACATCGGCAAAAAAATGATTATTATTATCACTGTTACTGTTGTTATTTTAATTATTATTATTATTATTATATACTTTTTTCTTTTTAATTATATGTACGTGCACTAAGGATTTATTATTAACTTTCAAACTCCAAATTTCAAGTGTGAGTGAAATAATATTATATCAATGACTTCGCCGAACTCAGTTAAGCGCATCAGTAACTCTAGCACGGATGACTCCAGCTAAAGTAACCTCCGTTGCATTAATTTTAATTCAAGATGGGAGATGAATTCGAGTCTATAAAAGGATATTTAAAGCAGTTTGGGAACTATTCATTTTAAAAGAAAAAAGAAAAAAATAAAAATAAAAACATTAGATCAATAACCATTCGGCAAATTATATTAACATTGATAGTGTCTTCTTGACCTTTGGTACGTAAATTTCGATACAATTAAATGTTGAGTGTCTTTGTAAAGTCACGATAAAGATAGAAAATGGGTATTATGTGACAAATAGTATAATTATGCAATTATTTTCTCTTCAAAATGCTATCGTCCTATCAAAATTACATGAAGTGACTATTGTGTAAACAAATTCAATAAATAAAAACTACGTAAATGATAATTTATGTGGTTCACATTTATCAATTAGAATGACAGAGCACCGGGCTTGTTCTCTTATGTTTTGGGAAAAAAATTTTCAATTCTTAAAATTTTTTTAAAATATATGCACATTTTTCTGCTAATCTTTCTTCCAAAATACTATAATTTTTTACCTAAAAAATCCCTTACATTTCACCCCAAAAAACCCTACATTCTAAAAGGCACACCTCCCCCATCATTTTCACACTCATATATACATATGTATACACACATTTATTTACATATATGAAAATATTAAAATTTTACTACTTAAAAAATTCTAAAACTTATGTTTACAAAATTAATTAAATTTAATAAATAATTTATTTACTAAATAATATGTTAAATTAATTAAATTGCTTATTAATTAAATAATGCATTAGTTATGTTTAATATTTATCATATTAATTAAATATTTTATTTATTCATTTAATAAATAATTTAAGATGTTTTAATTTGATATAATAAATAAATTAATCTTCTTTCAAAAATTCAATCTTCATTAAATATTAATATTCACATTTATTTCTAATTATTATAAAAAATTAATTATAGAGTGATATTTACTCAATAATCTATTAAGTTTAATAAATTAATATTAATACAATTAAAATAATTCTCAAGAAAATCATAAAAGTAAGTAAAATTATTTTTTATTGTAACTAATGAGGGTAAAAGTGGTGTTTGTTGGATTGGGTTGGAATTTGGGATAAGTCGACCGGTTTGGTTGGGTGGTCAAACTCCAAAGACACTAGGCCTGAAAAATGCATCACGAGCAAACGTTAACCTAGCTAAGGTGCTCTCGACTAAAGCACTCAAATGCTCAAGTCAATATAAAAATGACCAGATAAGATAAGCAGTAGAGTGAGGGCTTTGTAGTGAAGAATGACATACCTCGTGAGAGGCTGGTAATGGGATATTTATGGCTTTCTCCGGGTGGTTGATATATCCAAGACTCCCTTGATTTTTACAAAGAGCTCTTGTCCTTGCATGAGGAGCTTTAGGTTTTCTCTCATTTATGTACTATTCCAAGTGACATTATCTCCAACTTTCATGGACAAAACAGTACACAAAGGGAGTGCTCCTTCTATCTGGCACGGCAGGATAGGTGGTATTAGGGCGGCATGCGCCATTAATACGGAGGTATGCTGTGTATCAGAGTATTAAATGTAGCAAAGAAGGGATTCCATAGTGATTCGACCTGCTTGGTTGACAAAAGTGATCGACCTTTGAGCTAGTTCCTAATATGTTAGACAACAGAGGGTTCCCCATTCCTAACTCTCGTCAAAACAGTTGGTTACATATGTTCGACCTCCGTTGTCTGGTCGAGTGATACTTACGCTGCTTGGTGTGTTAACGCGATAAGGAGTATGAGATCGATGAGGTTGATGACACAATAGGGCTTCAAGGACGGCATAAAGGGTGGCACAACAGGGCTTCAAGGACGGCATAAAGGGTGGCACAACAGGGCTTCAAGGGTGAAATAGGCCTGGTTGTATACTTCACATCTAATTTGTGGGTTGATAGAACATTGGATTGGGCATGTTGGACCATCTCATATCAATTACTAAGTAATTTATTTATTAAACAATATATTAATTAAATAATAAGTTAAAGTAAATAAATAGCTTATTAAATTAATTAAATTAATTATTTAAATAACTTATTGTTTTTATATTAACTATGTTTCATATTTCACATAAATTACAAAAGAAAATATAAAAATTCTAAAAAAGATAAATCACAAATAAAATGTAGGAATTGTGGGGAAATGGGATATTATTCTAATACTTATTGGGCAAAAAAAGTGATAAATGAATTAGAATTGAAAGAACAATAGAAAATAAAAATAATAAAAATCTTAGACCAAATAGACATAGAAGAAAGTGAAGAAAGAAATCATAGAAGAAGATACTAATGAAATTCAATCTGAAATTAATATTACTCATCATTCTTAGAATCTAATGAAGAAGAAGGAGAAGAAAATGAATGTAATTGCTTCCCTGAAGTGGAATTGTGTTTTTGTAATAAAAATATTAATGTCTTAATTAAATATGGAGAACGCCCAAAATTATTTCAGCAGATTACTAATGAAGAAGTTAGAGAAGAATACTTGAAACAAATAAAAAATTTAATTGAAATAGATGAAGAAAGACCAAAAATATCTATACAAAAGACTAAATTTAAAGAAATAATGAAAATGTTTAAAGCCAAACCTCAAAACATAACTATTAGTGAATTACAAGAAGAGGTAAAGATTCTTAAGAAAGAATTTTTGCAAATAAAAAGAGAAAAATCATGAAATACAACAAGATATTTTATTAATAAAATTAAAAAATAAAATTGAAGAAGAAGACTTTGAAACTAAAAGAGAAGAAGATATCACTCCTAAAGAAGAAACTTATGTAAATGCTATATCAAAAATAAGTTATCCAAAATGGTATGTAAAAGTCACAATAAAAATACAAGATTATACATTAGAAACAATTACATTAATGGGTTCTGGAATAGACATGAACTGTATACAAGAAGGATTAATACCAACAATATATTTTGAAAAAACAAAAGAAAAATTATCAGCTACTAATTCATCAAGACTACAAATAAACTACAAATTATCTAGTGCTCATGTTTGTAATAATAATCTCAATTTTAAAATCAGTTTGTATTAATAAAAAATTTAAATACACCTATCATATTAGAAAATCCTTTAAATGTTATACCCAATCAAAGTAGATAGTGAAGTAATACATAGTCAAATATTCGGACAAAACATAATATTTAAATTCCAATTCCTTGCCAAAGAAAGAGATGTTAAATTATTGCAAAGTAGTTCAATTTTAAAGAACAAGGAAATACAAATTAATTTTTTAAAAGAAGAAATTAGTCATAAAGGAATAGAAGAAAATATTTTAAGAAAAGAATTCCAAGAAAAAATTACCAAATTTTAGAAAGAATTAGAAGAGAGTATATGTTTAGATATACCAAATGCTTTTTGGGATAGAAAAAAACAATCTATAACCTTGCCCTATGAAGAAGAATTTAAAGAAACAAAAATCCGTACCAAAGCTAGATCAATACAAATGAACCAAGAACTTTTAGAAGTGAAATATGCTTATATCACTAATTTTATAAAATATTCTTGTCTAGCTTGTTTTATAAAATTGATCAAAATCCTAGATTTTGAAACTTGAGTTTTTGTATAACTTGTGTTATTGTATAATAGCTCTTGGTCATCTGACTAGGAAGCCAGGACCTGAGCGATCATACGACTAGGAATCCCTTTGCATTTACCAGGTAAGTTTAAATTTGATAGTATGATGTTTCTTTATTGGGGAAAGATCATATATACTTGTTAATATATCTTGATTACTTGACTCCTTTCAATCTATGTGTTAAGAAAAGTACTCCACATTGCCCTCTTTATCATGATTGCTTCTGTTGATATTGATCGATAGTACTTTATCTGAAATTGACAATTGTGTTGAGGAAACTAAAAAGTGATTTCGAAATACGTGTTTTATTGGCTCCATGACTATTATCTTGAAATGAGTTCGATATAAATTACTTGATTGCTTGTTGTCATGGTAAAATCAGAATGTAATTAAAATGTTGTTGGACATGTTACACGATCTACATGAATAGAAGTAATACCCTTGGGGTGGGCCCTATGATCGGTTATGAAAGACGACTTGGCGAAATGGATCTATGGCGACTGATCTTTCAACTGATACCCATACACGTTGTTCATATGACCTAGTATTCTAGCCAACTAGAGGCAGTTGTCTACAAATTGGTAGAGGTATGCGGCTAGCTATGCCCGACGTTTGCTTGCTTGCTTGTCCAAGTCGATCACTCGATAATTGGAGGAATAAGGATTCCATATTTTCAAAAGTGGAGTGACAAGGTAGGAGAACCACCAACAACAAATTTGTGAAAGCAATTGATATGTTTGATCCTTATGCTTTGGAATTCGAATATTTGATAAAAATTAAATAATTGTTCAAATGACATGACAACCCCTTCTAGTTTTTTATATTTAATCCTTGATGAAAGATAGTAAATTTTGTGAAGTCTCATCACTAGTATGAGATGAATCACCAAAAATTTTGACTAAAACCTTTTCTCACGACTTCTAGAAACTTTAATGCCTCTATATGCCTCTTATATAATATTTGTGAAATTGTTACTCTGTTTTTATTACCATACTATCTCACTTAGTCATTTGAACTTCTGTTATTTCATTGTTATTTTTTGTTCTTTACCCTAGGCAAGATCGACTAATGAAAATAGACTAACCTAGGTAACACATAAGATAATGACGATGGTAGAAGAGCTGCGCGTGATTTATGATATTTTGATTTATAGTTGTATCTTTGTTGGACGACGCTTGTGGAAATTAAACATTTTGGATTTAGAGAATGTATTTTCTGCTATTCAAAAAAATTATGGTATAGATTTGACTAGCACACTGGTCAGAAGTAGGTGCCTATTGGTCGAAGTGTTATAGACTATTCCTCTTATTAGTAATAATCAAACTATACAATTGTTTAATGCCAAAGAAATTAGACAACATCCTAAAAATAAGTACAAATTCTTACATCTAGGAATGGTACAAGTTGCTATCAAACCTTTAACAAGAAATGGATTAAATACAAGTATTTTTCTAGCTTTAAGGGATTGTAGACATTTAAAATATGAAGATTTATTACTAGGCGTAGTCGAAGCTAGTGTCACAAATGGACCAATATATTTTAATTATTTTCTGAATTTTACTTTTGCTTTACTAAATCCCTATATTTTAAAAGTATTAATAGTAAATATTAAAACTCACAATTATAGTTTAAGAAATGAAGCAATGGCATATGAAATTATTTATAGAATAAATTACAAAGTAATGAATTTTGGATTTAAAACTAAAGCTATAAATAGAAGAACTACAAAAAACCAAACTACATTTTGGAAAATTAGTAATCCAAAATCTAATGTTTCCATATCAAAAAATGATAAATTGGACAGATGTCACATTTCCAAAAACTTGGGGAATGCCTGAAGGAACAACAAGCAAACCAAGCATTGAATACAAAGAATTAGAATATATTATACAAAATCCAAATGGATCTGTAGAAATAAAGTTCAAGAGTTCACAATCTGAAAATATAAGTAAACACTGTGGAATTAGAATCAATTCACTAGAATTAGAATCATTACCAAGATATTCTATGGGATCTACACAAATTGAGCCACTTGAAATACCTAGAAAAGACAAAGATTTTACTGAATCTACGCAAATGGAACCACTTGAAGCATTAAGAAAAGATAAAGGAATTGCAGAACCAATATATCATCAATTTACTAGTAATAGAATTGAAGATTTTGACCTAACACCAACACAAATAGCTACTTTAATTAAATTTGAAATAAATAAAGAATTCTTAAAATATGATTTTCTTTCAAAAGAAAATATATGTAAGAGAAAAGCATACATGATTAATTTTTCACCAGAACAAAGAGAAGAACTTAAACAAAACTGGTACAGCTATAGGGAAGAAATAGAACAAAATATACCTTTATTTAAATATTTAGAATCAAGTAAATAAATGTACTTATTAAACAAGAAAGAAACTGGACAAAAGAAGACAATTCCATGATAACCTCAGAAAAACCACCATTAGAAATATAGGAATTAGAATAGGAGAAAGAACTATCTTCGCAAACCTATTAATTGAATTACCAAAAGATCCTAGTACCACTAAATTACAACCAAATTCAACAATTAAACAATCAAATTATACAAACTTAATGTTTTATAAAATAGGAGAACAATTAGATAGAATTGAGGATAAAATAGAAGATGATGGAAGACACCAAAAATCCTAATAATATTTATAAAGAAAAAGCTATAATAATAAATCAAAAAACATTAATTACAAAGATACCAATTAAAATGCCTTAATATAAACCATCATTAGGATAAGATGCAGAAGTTTTTGAAGAAAACAATTAAAAGAACTACGTAAAGGAAAAGCTACAGTTGATAATATAAATGTCCTAAAAGAAAATAAAATAGAAATAGAAGAAGAGTCATAAATCAACAACATAAACCTTATAATACATAGAACATTTGATAATCTTGCACAACCCTATACTCAATATAAAAATTATTACCATAGACCAACACATCTAGATCTACAAATATAAAAAATACAAAATTATAGATCTTTTCAAGAAATACCATATATGAATGGACAATAGATGGATTATCGGGATAATTATAATTTTGATCCTCAAACATAACTACTTATTTGCTTTTAGTTCCTAAACAATCTTGAGTTATACTTTTATCCCTCAAATTGTCATTGTTTTAACAATTTTCGTCCTTGTAGTTACTTCAGGTGTTAAAATTAACAGAAAGTGGTCATGTGCATGTCACATGACCACTTTTGAAGGGAAAAACTTGAAAAAAATTATAATTTTAGTCCTCAAACATAATCATTTATTCGCTTTTAGTTCTTAAACAATCTTAAGTTACAATTTTGATTAATAAAACTATGCGCAAGAAACTGCTCGACTTTGCCGTCCATCAGTTCTCTCACCCATGTTACATGTTTTGAGGGGCAATTATCTAGCCTAAAGCACTTGTACTCATAAAAATAAGTAGTTCCTTCATTCTTAGTCTTTCCCCAAATATTCCAATCAACATGACTAACACAACCATCCATATATGTGTATGCATAGACCACCTCCCAAAAGGTCCCCATGGCCGTCCCAGATATGTGTACTATGTGCCTCCATTACCAATGACAACACATCTCAAAAATATATATTCAGTTGTCTCTTGGGAAGATTTTTTGCTCCAAGCTATTATATATCCTATGGACTTGCAGTAGATATGGCAATGCTCTAAAAAAGCAGTGTTGTTACCAAAAAAAAAAAAAATCTACACTTCCTTCAATGTAGCAATCCCTCAAATATTGCTTCCTATAGTGCAAATATAAGGTATCCTGCCAACCAAGAAATCTACAGTTGTAGAATGCACAATGATCAATCATTACTCCGATTGCTACAGCCTGTTTGAGCCTTGAGGAGTAAAATTTTTGAAGGTAATGTTCTCAGTAATAAAATCCTCTCCCTTAATAATCATACTCCTACATCCAAATGTCCCAATTCCAATCACTATCGGTGGTTGGTGGTAGACGATTTTTGTGACGGTATTGTTCCATGTCAATAGCGTATCATCAGGGCGGAATATGATGAGGTTTTCTATCTTCAGCACATACACGAGCTATCGATAAATGCTAGGCGCCACACGAACCACAGTCCGTAGGTGTTCTTGAGAGGTACTGTTTCTATGGTTTCATGTACAATCTAGTAATTGACGCTGCTGGCTTGCGCAACTGTAATTAGTCAAGATTGTTTAGAGACTAAAAGTAAGTAAGTGGTTATATTTGAGGACCAAAATTATAATTTTCCTAAGTTTTTCCCTTCAAAAGTGGTCACGTGACATGCACAGAACCACTTTCCATCAATTTTAACGCCTGAAGTAATGACAAGGATGAAAATTGTTAAAAAAATGACAATTTGAGGGACAAAAGTGTAACTCAAGATTGTTTAGGGACTAAAAGCGAATAAGTGGTTATGCTTGATGATCAAAATTATAATTTTCCCACGGATTATCTGAATATCAAATTATTGTACTTTCAAAACAAATGACCATAATAGCCAATATTCATAAAGAAAAGAATAAAATCTCCAAAGAAGGTGCTGCAAAAATACTTAATTCTAGTATTTAATGGAATTTTAAAAAATTAGTGGGATAATATAAATGATGCAAGCAACAATATTATACTAAACAATTATAAAAGGGATGCTCATGGAACTATGATACTACATCTAACAGACAAAGTACCAATCCCGAATGCTGTCGAAGTTTTAGTCTATACAATATTAATAATTTTTTTAGGAGATCCACATGTGTATGAACAATGGAATTCTCAGGTATTACAAAATTTGACTTGCAAATCACTTCAACATTTTAGGCGACATAAAGATACCTTTCTTGCTATAGTATACCAATTAGAAGATTCCCATTCTTATTATTGGAAAGAAAGATTTATAACAGGATTATCAAAATTATTTGCTGAAAAAGTTAGAGATCAAATTAAGAATACAGAAAGCCAAGAATTAGCTAATTTATCTTACTGAGAAATCATTACCCAAATAAATATAGTAGGATTACAATTATTGTAACACCCATAAAATTCGGTATTATGAAAAATAAGGATTTAGAAATTTAGATATTAATTTGGTCGGACTTTAGGGCTCAAAAAATAAATGAAAAGGACTTCATTGCAAGGAAATTGGATGTTTCAGGGTTATATTTGTAATTTTTAAAAACCTAATTGAACCAGAATTGAAAACAATTGGGGTTTGTATGTAAGATATTTTAGGTCAGGGGGTTAGATGTTAGGCATTAACTAAGATTTGTGGCCAAATTTAATTCAATCAAAACCCCCTGGACTTAATTAAATGCTAAGCAGGAAACTTAGGGTTAATCTATAACTAAGAAAAGTACCCTCCTACAAATATCAAGATTTTCAATTCAACCCCCCATTCCATCTTCTTCTTCTTCACGCACTCTCTGTGTGTGTGTGTGTGCGTGTGTGGTGATTCTCTCTAGCAACTCTCAAACTCACAAAACAATTGAGCAAACTCTTTCTTTCCTCACCGAGAACACATTGAAGTGACATGTAGGTAGAGCCAACTGGAATAGCGATGGGAACTCTCGGCCAAAGTTGAAGTCGCGATGTGGTAGTGGGTTCCTTAGCTCCAATGACTAAATCATGGGTATAGCTATTAGGTTTTGAAGCTCTTGATGCAAAGAACACTTTGGTGCCATTTATTATGGGAGACGACCCAGGGCAATGGTGAAATTGAAAGAGAACAGCGCGGTGGAGCTTATGGTGGTCAGCGGTTTAGACAAAAATAGACATCAAATTCAAAGGGGAACGCAAAAATTAATGTGGGGGTTGGGTTTGTTGTGCTAAGGTACATTTAACGATGGTAGTGGTAAGTCTTTTCGGTGATGGTGCTCCAGTAGTTTTGAGATAAAATGTTCATCTTGTCACGACGGTCATGGTGATGACCTTAGTTTGTGATTTTGAGGTTTCAGTTAAGAACTTCTTGGGTAAAGACTTGGAAAAATTGAAATTGATATCTTGTTCGGTTTATTTCCTCCAAATCTTGTATTATGTTGAGAAAATGTAAGAATTGGATATGGAGACTCTGATATAAATCATGCATGTATGTTGCTCGAGCTTAAGAACCCAAAATTGTATTATTTCATGTGAACTATAGATTAGTTTAGCTAAATAGGTGATATAAACCCTAAATTTTGTAGTCATGATCAAAGTGATAAACTTGGAATTTTATGATAATTGCGTTATTATAACGATAAGGTGTACTGCTATAAGATTTATAGTGTAATTTAGCAATCTGACTATATTATCTTTACCAAACCTTAAATGAGTTTTGGATATTTTGTAATACCGATAGGCATAGTCTAGTTTTTATTGATATAAACCAAACTAGATCCTAAATTATTGTAGTCAGCAAGCAACTATTGACTTTGGATTCATAAGTTGTATGACTGTAATTATAGAATTGAATGAGGTTTTAACTGTAAACATACTTTTTAGATAGGTACTAAGGAATTGGATCTTGCAAACCAGTAGGCCCTGAATTACGTTTTGTTAAGGTTATTAAGGTGAGGATCTAACCTCTAAGGTGTTTGTTTTGTATACCCTATGAGGGTCTGCCAATTTGGCATTTGATTATACTTATTTGTCATTGTGATAAACCCTATGAAGGTTAAACTTGTTCCTATTTCATGACTGCATCGTAGTTATTGTACTCCCTGAATTGTTTAAGATCTTATTTGTTATTTGTTACTTGTTTCATAAAGCCTTGTGAGGGTTATTGCTTGTTTCTGCTTTAGTGTCCAAAACTCTTATTATGATGTTCATTTTCTATCCTTTGTATCCTACAGCCTTGCCGGCTGACCCTATATTTCTTGTTAATTTTTTTATAAATATTTATTTCTTTGATTTTGCTTACGGTATTATTCAATGAAATCCGTTGCCTTGTAGGCATACTTGATTATTGAATGTAATTATAGATACTTATACAAAAAATTTATTTGGGCCAAGTGCTAATCCTAGCGAAATGCTTGAGTTACTATTCCATAATTGTACCGTTATATTAGTGATAAAAACAATGCCGTTAGCTAATTTGGTTTGCGATCTTGACTTTAGGCAGTCGAGGGTTGACTATAGCCTGAAGCTTGATTAGCAAGGATCGGTCCTACTAATTCGTGTGGTTGCGATCTTATCTTTCGGGGAGGCTTGATTGGCGAGGATCAGTTTTACCAATTTGTGCTGCAGCAATTTGGTGAGTTGGCCACTCGTCGAGGCAATATAAGAGGGCAAACTATTTTATGGTGGTATCGAGGTGATATAATGGGGCATGCCATTTTACAGTCATATCATTTATACAAGATCAAGGCAATATAAGGAGATATGCCATTTCACAATCATATCATTTATATAAGATCAAGGCGATATAATGGGATAGGCTGTTTTACGATCGTATCATTTATACAAAATTGAGGCTATATAAAGGGGTAGGCCATTTTATGGTCATATAGTTTATACAGAACTGGGAGATACAAGGGGGGAGACTATTACATAGTCGTACAAGTGAAATATTCTTATATCACTAATTTTATAAAATATAATTGTCTAGCTTGTTTTATAAAATTGATCAAAATCCTAGATTTTGAAACTTGAGTTTTTCATGAAATAACTTGTTCACTGAGTTTCTCAAAACTAATCATGTCTTTGAGTTCTGAAATCTTCTATGAAATGTATTAAATGTGAAATGACTCTTTGTTGGTATGGGACAACATTTAGTCATCTCACAAAGTGTTGTACAAGAAACACTAGTTTCTGATTTTGGTTTGTAGATTTCATAAACTTTTTCAAATCTCCAATATCTAAATATCATAACTTGTATTTAGTTATTTGAAATCAAAATGAATTTCTTCTTACATTTGTTTATTGTGTTCTATTTCATTCTGATCCCTCCTATACATGCAAATGCTTGCCTTATTAAGTTATTCGGACTCACCCTCTTCATGTTGTTTCTTCTGTTCTTTGGCCAGTTTGAAGAATAGAAAGCACCCTAAGCTTGGGCTACCTTTTGGCATAGTGCAAAAATTATTATCATGACATCTATAACGGGTAAGGATGCGAGATGTTATGATTGAAATGTAATAGGGGGCATAGGTTAAGTCAGTATCTTTCTACTATGAAGTGTGATAGATTAGAGTTCCTAATGAATGATGTTAATATATATAAATGATAGGGCCTTGAGCAATTGTGACTTGTCATGAGAACTTGGGTCATTCTCAACTTGACTAGCTTGTATTTGAAGTTATGAAATTTCTTAGGTTGAGAATTTTTTTGGAGGTACGTAAGTGGCTTTGAAAAAAATTCAATTGGAATGGTACCTCGAACCAAAGTAAGCACCTCTTAGACGGGGTGCTACAATTATGTAATGATTTAAGACTAAAATCACAAATGAGAAGACAACAAATAAGTTCGAGAAAGGAATTAGGATAATTTTGTGAACAATTTGAATTTGAAAAAACTAGATCACCAAATACACATAAGAAGCATTGTGAGAAAGGAAGAAATAGCAAAATGAATTATAGAAGACAAGACAATAAAATTTTTGAGAAAAAGCCAACAAGAAAAAATTACAAAAGAGACTATAAAAATCCTAAAAAAGATAAATCACAAATAACATATAGAAATTGTGGGAAAATGGGACATTGTTCCGATACTTGTCGGGCGAGAAAAAAGATAAACAAATTAGAATTGAAAAAACAATAGAAAATAGAAATTATAAAAGTCTTAGATCAAATAGACATAGAAGAAAGTGAATAAATCACAGAAAAAGATATTAATCAAACCTAATCTGAAAACCAATATTACTCATCATTCTCATAATCTAATGAAGAAGAAGAAGAAAATGAATGTTATTGCTTCCCTGAAGCAAAATTGTGTTTTTGTAATAAAAATGTTAATGACTTGAGTAAATATGGAGAGCTCCAGGAATTATCTTAATAGATTACTAATGAAGAAGTTGGAGAAGAATACTTGAAACAAATAGAAAATTTAATTGAAATAGAAGAAGAAAGACCAAAAATACCTATACAAAAGACTGATTTTAAAGAAATAATGAAAATGTTTAAAGCCAAACCTCAAAACATAACTATTAGTGAATTATAAGAAGAGGTAAAGATTCTTAAGAAAGAATTTTCACAAACAAAAAGAAAAAATCATGAAATAAAGCAAGACATTGTATTAATAAAATTAAAAAATAAAATTGAAAAAGAAGACTTTGAAACTGAAAGAGAAGAAGATATCACTCCTGAAGAAGAAACTTATGTAAATGCTATATCAATAACAAGTTATCAAAAATGGTATGTAAAAGTCACAATAAAAATACAAGACCATATATTAGAAACAATTGCATCAATGGATTCTGGAGCAGACATGAATTGTATACAAGAACGATTAATACCAACAATATATTTTGAAAAAACAAAAGAAAAATTATTTGTCGCTAATTCATCAAAACTACAAATAAATTACAAATTATTCAATGCTCATGTTTGTAATAATAATCTCTGCTTTGAAACTAGTTTTGTATAAATAAAAAATTTAAATACACCTGTCATATTAGGAAATTCTTTTTTGTAAATATTATACCCAATCAAAGTAGAAAGTGAAGGAATACATAGCCAAATATTAGGACAAAACATAATATTTAAATTCCAATTCCTTGTCAAAGAAAGAGATATTAAACTATTACAAATTAGTTCAATTTTAAAGAACAAAGAAAAACAAATTAATTTTTTACAAGAAGAAATTAATCATAAAAGAATAGAAGAAAATATTTTAAGAAAATAATTCCAAGAAAAAATTGTCAAATTTCAAAAAGAATTAGACGAGACTATATGTTTAGATATACTAAATGCTTTTTGGGATAGAAAAAAACATTTCGTAACCCTGCCATGCAAAGAAGAATTTGAAAAAACAAAAATCTCTACCAAAGCTAGACCAATTTAAATGAATCAAGAACTTTTAGAATATTGTGAAAAAGAGATTAATGATTTATAAAATAAAAAAATAATTAGACCAAGTAAATTTCCATGGTCATGTTCGGCCTTTTATGTACAAAAACAAGGAAAAATTGAAAGATGAACACCTAGAGTAGTTATAAATTATAAATCTTTAAATAAAATTTTTAAATGGATTAGATATTCTATACCCAATAAACACAATTCAATTAAAAGAATAGCTCAGGCTAAAGTATTCTCTAAGTTTGACATGAAGTCGGAATTTTGGCAAACACAAATTGAAGAAAAAGATAAATAAAAAACTGCCTTCACCACCCTATTTGACTAATATGAACGAAATGTAATGCCATTTGAACTAAAAAATGCATCACTTGAATTTCAAAAAATTATGAATGATATTTTCAATCCTTCTACTAGTTTTACCATAGTATATATCAATGATGTCTTAGTCTTTAGTGAATCTATTGACCAACATTGGAAGCACCTACCAAAGTTTGTTAAAATTAGTAAACAAAATGGCTTAGTAGTCTTAGCCAAAAAGATTAAAATTTTCCAGACTAACTTTAGATTTGTAGGACATGAAATGAGCAATGGAAATATTACTCCTATTCAAAGATCAATAATTTTTGGAGAAAAATTTTCAGATGAAATAAAAGGCAAAACTAAATTGCAAAGATTTTTAGGATCTTTAAATTATGTTAGCGATTTTTTCCTAAATTTAAGACAAATGTGTAAGCCATTATTTGAAAGACTTAAGAAGAACCCCAAATCGTGGACAGAAGAACATACCAAAATTGTTCAAGTAATAAAAAGAAAAGTAAAGAATCTACCCTGCCTAAGTATTTGCAGACAAAATACACCAAAAATAGTAGAAACAGACGACTCAGAATTAGGATATGGAGGAATCTTAATACAAATAATTGATAATAAAGAATATATAGTCAAATACCACTCATGAGTCTGGAAAGAAATCCAACAAAAATATTCTACAAGAAAAAAAGAAATTCTTTCTGTAGTACTATGTATTACAAAGTTTCAAGATGGTATTTTAAACCAAATTTTTTTATTAAAAATTGATTGTAGATCTGGATGTGTTGGTCTATAGTAATAATTTTTAGTTTTAGTCTATATACAATATTAATAAATCTTATAGGAGATCCACATGTGTATGAATAAAGGAATTCTTAAATATTACAAAATTTAACTTGCAAATCACTTCAACATAAGTGGTATAAAGATGCCTTTCTTGCTAGAGCACAACAATTAGAAGATTCCCATTCTTATTATTGGAAAGAAAGATTTATAGCAAGACCATCAAAATTATTTGCTGAAAAAGTTAGAGATCAAATTAAGAATACAGAACGTCAAGAATTAACTAATTTGTCTTATGGAGATATCATTACCCAAATAAATATAGTAGGGTTACAATTATGTAATGATTTAAGACTATAATCACAAATGAAAAGACAACAATAAGTTCTAGAAAGGAATTAGCACAATTCTGTTAAGAAATTGGACTTGAAAAAATAAGAACACCAAATACACATAAGAAGCATTATGATAAAGGAAGAAATAGAAAAAAGAATTATAGAAGACAAGACAATAAAAATTTTGAGAAAACGCCAACAAAGAAAAATTACAAAAGAAACTAAAAAACCCCTAAAAAAGAAAAATCACAAATAATTTGATGAATCGTTAGTCAGTCTTGTATATATTATTTTATTTAAATAAATAACTAAATTTTATTTATTCCAAAATTGTATATAGTAAATAGTTAAATAATTATATTTTAAGAATAAATAATAATTAGTTTATAATTAATGTATAATTGTTAAATTTTTTTAAATAAGCCGATATCAACAATTATGATATTAGCTTATGCTTTATAATTAAGATATAATTATAATTTCATAAATAATTAATATTTATACTGATAAAAAAATAATTAATATCTATTAATAAATTCATAAATATATAAATTTTAAAATAAAGCACAAATTGAATTAATTACATATCATTTTATTACATATTTACTCACATCATTCAACTACAAATATACATACATATATATATAATATATTATTTAAAAAAATTACTTTTACTCTACAAACCCAACAAAAAAGTAATTGATTTGACATCAATATAAAGTTTGTCTCTCTCCAAAATATAAAAAAGCAAACAACTTATTTTCAAATTATTTTCTATATTACCCCAAAACAAAAAGAAACGTTTGACATATTCTCCAAATTTTCTCCTAAAAACTCATTTACCCAAAAAAATTTCTAAAAAATAGCAAATTATACGAGAACAGGCCCACAATTTTTAATGTTGTCTACTGTATGCTCGAAATAAAAAGACATAATTATTGAGTACACATAATATTTTTTTTTACTATTTATACACATACACATCAAGAGTTCATAAATTTAAAACCATGACATCTCACTATATGTGTGAGACTTATATTAATTGGCCAAATGACCGTTTATAGGTGAAAATAATATTAGTTTCGTAGTGTCTAAGAGAACTAAAATCTGTTGCTTAAAACTTCAGGAACTATTGGAGAAACAATAACAAACCTAGGTCTATCATATCTTAGTGAAAAGTTTAAAAGAGAATAAAAGGAAGAATAGGGATAATGATGAAATCCAAAAGAGGTCCTTATTTGGCATTTCCATTGAGAGATCTGTCCAACATCTTGAGGATGAAATTAGAAATTTATATATATTATAGATAGTTATGATATCAAATTTTAAATATATCAAATTTGTTCTTTTTACTTATTTCACACATTCAATAAATAGCAAGTTATAATTGTAATATACAATCCAAATAGCCACCATGTTTTCAAAAGGGTTAAAATCTTTTTAACCCCCTATGAAATGTGAAATGGGCTATTTACCTCCCTGTGATAAAAAAATGAAAAAATTGAAATTCCACTTTATGTTTTTAAATTGTAGTTCATTGCCCCTATTCTGTCTATTTAAGTTGAATTTTACATTGTATGGACGAATATATCCTCATATATATAATTATTTTATATCCTTATATTTTTTTTCTTTTTCTTTTATTTAATCTAAATTAAATAATTTTATATTTATATATTAAATATAATTTATTATTTATAAAATTATATATACATACATATATATAATTATATACATTAAAATACATATATTATATAAATTTATTTATAATGTATCAATATACATTTATATAATATATTTTTTTCTTTTGTTTAATCTAAAATTAAATAATGTTATGTTTATAAAATAGATAACATACTTATATAAATTAAATACTATTTAATATTTATAAAATTATATATACATATATATAATTATCAAAACTAAATAATTTCATATTAATAAAATATATAACATATTTTTATAAATCAAATACTATATAATATTTATAAAAAATTATTGATGCTGCAAAGAGCTTATCGGTCCGGAACTCCGGTGGATTAGAACAGTATTGGGCTTGAGATCTGCAATCAAGAACAAGCGTAAACTAGCCGAGGTGCCC
>JACGDI010005461.1:693708-717190 GCA_014898725.1 Jacaranda copaia | reverse complement strand
GCCTGGGAGCTGAATCTGGTGCGCTCGACCCTGTCGTGCTGCGGGGCTCGATCAGATCGAATGCGCTCCTTTGAATCTACCACCTCATCGCGGAACTCTAGGTGTCTTCTCTCTGTTAATTGGTGCCTAGGACTGGGTTCTCGTCAGGCGAGTGTTTGTCTGGCGTCCTGGCGGGAGGGGCTGTTCTCCTGGGGCCTATTTTTAGGCTCTGGTGGTGGGGCTGCGCTTGCTACGGGGGCTGGCACTGAAGTGTGCCTATTCAGAGCAGCTGATAACTGAGCAGATATCTGGGCTGAGACCTGTTCACTAATCATCTGCATTAGCTGGGATATTGGCAACGTCACCAGCTGTTCCAGGGGGGCACTGAAGCCCTGAGTAGTTGGATGTTGCTGGGGATTTGGGAGTGGTGGGGAAGTAGATCTTCGGTTCTCCTCCCTCCCGGAAGCGACTCTTCGTGTATTTACCATTTTCTTTTTTTTCGTTGCAATCTCAAGGGTTTCCCACAGACGGCGCCAAATGATGTTGCAAAGAGCTTATCGGTCCGAAACTCTGGTAGATTAGAACAATATTGGGCTTGAGATCTGCAATCAAGAACAAATGTAAACTAGCCGAGGTGCCCCAGCTAAGGCACTCCGACGCTCAAGTCAGATTTTCAGTAAGATGGAGAGTATAGAGAAAGTGTATAGTGAATAGTATATTTGCAATACCTTGAGCGTGGTGGTGCTGGTAGGATTTATAATCTGATCATGGTGTGAATTTACCTAAGTACCCTTATCAGGTGTACTTGGATTTTCCTCCTGTCCGGGGTTTGATAGTATTTTCTGCCCAGATCTCGGGGATGTGCCACATGGTGTAATCTCCTATTTTTCTGGGTAGTCACGTCAGTGGGAGCGCGACTCTGCTAGAGTTGTTGGCAGAGTTGTCAGGGTTGGTGAAAGCGGTTACATCCGTAGGCAGCAGTCATATCTGCTGCCACGTGTAATCATTGCTTAAAGGTTCAACTTGTCCCATTTGCAATCGGGGGTCGATTCATGTCGACCAAGCTTAGATGATGGGTTTGGAAGCGGCCTCCAGGTCGATACGAATCGACTGCGCGGCTTATCATATGGGGTCGATACTAGTCGACCAGTATGACTTTGCCTCTGGGCTATCATCATAAGACTTTGGAAGAGGCCCTCAGGTCGATACGGGTCGACCACGGGGCTTAGCATATGGGGTCGATACTAGTCGACCAGGCTGACTTGTCTCTGGGCTTAGTAGGCTGAATCTGGGCCTATTAGGCCTACTGGATTATACCATATCACGTTGGGCCTCGTGGGCTATCTCATTTGTAGAAGGACCTATTGGGCCTGTTGGGCTATCCCATATCAATTATATACATGCATATATATAAAAGTTTATATATACATATGTGCATATAAAATTATTCATAACATAGTTATATATATTAAATACTATTTATTATTTATAAAATTATATATACATACATAATAAATATATATGTATATAAAATCCCCATCCCTGCCACCACTCCATCCTCCCCCCACCCCCCAGCCCCAAAAACCTCTGTCCCTGCCCTTGCCCTAAAAACATGGATGCCATGGCAACCTACAAGTTGGTCGTATCTGGTGAAATCTAGATTTGGTCAGATTTAGCCATCAATCATTATGACCAGCTTCACCTTGTCATGGCAGCCGGCCAACGACTTTCTTTTATAAAAAAACTTTATATCTCTCTCTCCATATATATACTTTCTACACACACATATATATATCTTGTATATATTTTTCTGATGGCCCTGTTTTCTTGAGGCAGCCATAGCCATTAGTTCTTAAGGTTGGCTATGGCTAGCCCTTTTTTGCGGTGGCCATGGCCACTAATTTTTAGTGGTCCGTGGTGGTGGGGTGGGGTGGGCAGAGTTTATGATTTTAGTAATATTAAATATATATATATATATATCTTTTATTAGATGTGTGTGTATATGTATTGTATATATACATATTATATAATATAATATATTTATAAATAAATTTATTTTTATATGTTTTTTAATAAATAAGATTCAATCTAGACCATTATTTTTTTAAAAATATACAGCAGCTGATAATTACGAGTATAATAGTCTATTTACATGTAAAAAATTTTAGGCTCTTTTCTCGTATGTTTTTCAAAAATATTTTTCAACCCCAAAAATATTTCATAATGAAAGCACATTTCTCAAATTTTCTCAAAACACTTAAATTTTATCCCCAAAAAACCACTTCCCAATTCACCCAAAAAACATAAACCTTAAAAACTACACATACTGCTTCATTTTCTCACTCTACCTATCACATTACTCATTTATTTATCACTCTTTCACTTCACTCATCCATATATTTATATATAGATATATATACATATATGAAAATGTTAAAATCTTACTAGTTAAAAAATTCTACAACTTATGTTTACAAATTTAATTAAACTAATTATCAAAAAAATAAATTAAATTTAATTAAGTATTATAATGTTACTACTAAATAATTAATTTTTTGAATAACATATTAAATTAATTAAATTTACTTATTAATTAAATAATGTATTAGTTATATTTAATATTTAATGTATTAATGAAATATTACATTTATTCATTTAATAAATAACTTAAGATGTTTTAATTTGATATAATAAATAAATTAATCTTCTTCAAAAAAATATTCTTCATTAAATATTAATTTTCACATTAATTTAAAATTATAATAAAAAATTTGACTATAGGGTGATGTTTATTTTTACAATTTATTACGTTGAATAAATTAATATTGATATACCTAAAGTAATTATTGAGAGAATTAATTAAATTTAAGTTAAATTATTTGATTATTAATAAGTAATTTATTTACTAAATAGGGTATTAATTAAATAATGACTCAAAGTAATTGAATAACTTACCAAATTAGTTAAATTAATTTATTTATATATTAATTATGTTTCATATTTTGTGTATAATTAAATATTACGTTTATTTATTTAATAAATAATTTAAGATGATGTAATATCATATAATATAATATTATTTATTTTTTAAATTTGTGAATCATTATGAAGTCTTATATATATATTATTAAAAAGTTATTTTATTTAAATAAATAACTAAGTTTTATTTATACATAAATTATAAGTAATAAATAGTTAAATAATTATATTTTAATTAATAAATAGTAATTAATTTATAATTAATGCATAGTAAATAATTTTTTTTATAAGTCAATATTAACAATTATGATATAAGCTGATTTTTTTATAATTAAAATATAATTATAATTTCATGAATAATTAATATTTATTATATATTTTATTTCAAATAATAAATCATTTATTAATGTTAAATTTATAAAAATATAAATTTAAATAATCAATTAAATTAATTACACTTGTATTTCAATCATTACAAATATATACACACACATCATCCAACTATAAATATACATACATATAATACATAAAAAAAAATCAATTTCATCCTACAAACCCAACAAAAAAGCAATTAATTTAACATTTACAGTAAAGTTTGTCTCTCCCAAAAATATAAAAAAAACAAACAATTCATTTTCAAATCATTTTTTATATTTTTTTCAAAATAAAAAGAAACACTTGACATATTCTCCAAATTTCTACTAAAAACCCATTCCCCCAAAAATTCTTTTTAAAAAATGGCCAAAAAATAGAGGAACAAGCTCTTAAAAATTCTCATTTGGGCGCGCATGAAATACACTAACGCCCATAAAGGGGGCTTTTTACTTTATTTTAAAAATCACAAGTAGTTTTTTAATATTTTTTTTGTTTTTCACAAGGGGTAAGTCACTACTACCATATTTCATTGGGGGGTGGTTAAATTAAATTTTTCTGTTTTCAAAAACTTCCATTGCCAAAAGATAAGCTCAATATTTTGATGAACTTTTATTTTTTTTCCTTTAATTTAGTAATGGACTATAAAATGTTTATTTTATATGATTATTGATGAGGGTTAAAACTATTTTGTGAGAGTGTTGGGCTAAAATTCAATATGATATTCAACTAGGTGGTAAGTAGAGAGAGGTACTTTGTGAAATATAGGGGTCAAGACTTGTAACCAATAGCAAACGCCAGGCTAGCTAAAGGGCCATCGATTAAAGCACTTCGACGCTTAAGTCAGTAAGATCGACTAGAAGAAAGATCATTAGGGTGACAGCTTAGGATGATAATGTGTATATCTTGTTGAAATCTAGCAATAGGCTATTTATTGCCTTACCAATGTGGTTGATATGGCAATAATGCCCTCGTTGCACAAGGACCTTTGTCTTTACTTAAAAACCTTTAAGTCTTCTCTAGCTCTTGTATCGTTCCAAGTGGCGCTGCTTCTAGCTACCTAGGATAAGTTGGTACATTGGACGCACGCACTAGATTGACGCGGCTGAAAAGATGGTATGGGTAGTAACATGTGCCATTAATGCAAATGTATGCTACTTAGCTTACCATTCAATGTGGTTGAGAGGCTGTTGCCTCCGAGTTGAGGTGAATGTCTCTACAAGGTATCTCCTCAGACTATGGTCAACAAGATGGATAAGATGTAACCTTACTATAACTAAATCTTCTTGGTTGAATGAAAGATGGTGCCTCCTGATAGTGACCGACCACAATCAGGTCAAATAGGATGAGTATTTGGAAGTTGCTTCAATGGATAAGGTTGATGATAGTATTGGAAGTTGCTTCGATGGATAAGGTTGATGATACGGTTGGCCCAGAACTCGAAGAGCAAGAGTAATTAGGCCATAATACACCCAATCGAGAGTTATTAGACTTAGACTATTGGACTATCACATATCAACTATTATTTTCATAATCATGTAAATTATAAATATATGTTTTAGATGCATGTCAATTTTAGTACAATGAATGTGAAAATATACACAAATAATACGTACTATTTTACATATGCGAGAATCATGTGCGATGGTTATTGCAATCTATATTATTAATAAAACATTTATCCTCTTTTGATGTGTTTTGGAATGATTTGCCTAAAATGCCATAATTTCTTTTATATAATAATTATCATTTATGATTCACCTATTTATGCTTACAGTTATCATTTTATCATAACTTTTTAATTCTTATAACAAAAAAAATTAAATAAATATACTAAAATTATTAAAATAAATTTACATTATATAAAAATAAATAAATATTTCTATTATATATAAAAACATATTATAGGAATTTTAGCACATGCATCGAATGTGTCAAGTTATTAGTATATATATACTATTAAAAAAGCATTTACCTTTCTTTTTGTGTGTTTTCTAATGATTGCCTAAATTACCTTTGCTTCTTTCTTTTCAATTCTAGTAACTAAAAGTTATATAATAACTATTATTTATAATTCCCTCATTTATGTCTAGTTACAATTATCATATTATCATAATTTTTAATTTTTATTTACAAAAAAATTAAATAAGTATATTAAAATTATTAAAACAAATTTGCATTATACAAAAATAAATAACATTTATTATTAATTAAAAAATATTATAGAAATTTTAGCACATGTATCGAATGTGTCAAAATGCTAGTATATAAAAAAGCCTCCTATTGTCTCAAGTGCTGTTTTGCCATATTACATTAAATTTTGGATTACTAATTATACCCTTAATTTTTAGTTTAATTTCAAAAATACATTTATCTAGTAATATAAAATTAAAAATACAAGTAATATGATTAAAAACATAATGAAAAAATTTATGGAATTTGCAAGCTACTAAATCCCATATTTTTGAACTTTTGATAAGGAATCATTTGCTACATATGAGTTTATATCAATCAGTTATTAATGTTGTATATAATTCGGTATCGTTATTATTAAAATTATGTTATTTATTTATATTATATTATATAAAAAGTTGAATGTTGTATTATTTATTAATATAATTAGCATTAACAATATGACAACCTAAATTTATGCATGCAAAGACTGCTTGCAACGACGGCTAGTGCATCATAAATATGGTGTTCCATCTATAACATGCAACTTAAATTTATTAATTTTTTAGTTAAAGAGAAAATTATAATAAATATTGAACCTCAAAAAAGTAGGCCAATTTGGTTATATTTTATTTTTATTTTCAACTATTTTTACTATTTAAAAATAAATTATCAACAACTTTTCATCATTTTAACCAATATTTCAACTCATTTTCATTTCAAAATATATGTTTTAATATCTTACATATTTTCTTTCAATAATTTATATATTTTTTCTCTCTTATTATTATTACTATATCTCTTCACATATAACTTAGTAAATACCATATAATTATTGCTTTTCAAATATACTATTCAAATACAAATCTATTTTTAATTTACTCACTCTAATTAACTTTTCAAATTTTAAAAATATTAAAAATAAAAATTAAAAAACACACACACACACACACCAAGCTGGCTGTAGGTGACAAAACTTGGGGAATAGGGAACTGTAATTTGATACGGCATCTACGCGCTCTCTTTTCACTCTCCCAGAAAGAAATCATCTTCAATCATCAGCAATTTCTGCGGTTCATTTGCTACTTTGTTTCAACCCTAAAATCCCTTCATCTTATAAACACCAACTGCATACAGATATACACACATACAGTCACACAGAATCATAGATATTTATATACACGTTTGGAAGACATGTCGAGTCGATTCAGTAGCCAAAGCAGGAACGATTACAAAAATTCCTCAAAACCGCAGAAGAAATTCATTCCAAAAAGCGATTTCCAGAACCCTAATACTCAGCAAACTCTCTCTAACTCTCTCAGGGCCGCCTCCAACACCGCTACAAACAGCGTTATGGGCGGCGGAAATGGAAGCGATGCCGCGGTGGCGTCAACAAGCAGAGTCAGGATGCGGGAAGATGGGGAATGGGTAAATAAAGCCTCATCGAGTGGCAATTTTGTAATTTACTTGCCCCAGGATGAGGCGGTGGCGGCTGGGCTTGGGCCCGAGGAGGGTGGATTGGATCCCGTGGAATCACAGCATGTAGTTGATTTGTTGAATAGGGAGTTGTCGCGGTTGCTGAAGTTGCATCCCAGAGATTTCTGGAGAGAAGGTTGTTAGTCTCGGATTTTTATTAATAAATTTGCGGTTCCTTAATTATTTTGTCTGTGAAGTGTTCTTCTGTGGGTCATTGGATCTATATGAAGAAATATGATATTGGCTGGTTATTCGTTGTTACTCATTGCTACTTAACTACTGCTGGGGAGCTGATGCGGGTTATTGATTGGAGAATAATTCAATGCGCCTAATAGGCCATGGACATTTTTCGTGTTGTGTGTCTAATAGGCCATGGACATTGTTGGTTGATCTTTTATAGAATATGGTTAGTAATTTTGGTGTGAGATGTTGGATGTTATGGGTAAATTGCTGGTGCTATGGATTCTAATTGATCCAGTTTTCTCGAGCATTTTATTAAATCATAACATTGATGTTGGTTGTTTGGTTGGCAAGATGATCCAGTGTTTACTATTTGCAAGCTATGCTTTTTTTGCAGTGGCCAGCGATGAGTCTTTGAATGCCTTCCTGGAAAGTTTTCTGAAATTCAGAAGTAGGTGGTATGATTTCCCGCACCGTGGAGCCCGAGGAATAGTTGCTGGAGTGATTGTCGGTGAGATTGAGCTGTGTCGCCGTGTCTTCATGGTCCTCTATCGCTTGTAAGTTACAGAGGAACTCTTTCTTTCTTTTTTCCTTTGTTCGTCTAGTGGATTTAGCATAAGACGTGAAATTTCTTTTGCTGTAGATCATCCAATCGAGATCCTGGGGCTAGGGCTACAGACAGTCTGAGTTCAACAGATCACGAAGGTGTGTGGTTATGGTTATTCTGCTTGGGGATATAATCCTGCACTGTGTGGGAGCAGAAGTTATTGTGCTTATGCATGGACTAGAAATCTTTGAATCCAAGTCTGCAGTTTAATCATAAAGATGTATAATAACTTTCTGATGTAGTTTTTCCTCTTGCCTGTAGTTTATTCTGTGTGCTATTTTATTGGATAAATTGCAGTGCATCAGTTTTTAAGCGTAACTTAGTTTTAAATCGCCAGCCTTTATTATAAAATCTGAAACCTGAGCAACTGATTTCACGAGAAGAACACCTAAACAACTCTGTCTGCTTGCCATTGAAAGCCTCACAATATGATGTCTAGTAGTGAATCATTGCAGTTTCCTGTTATACCTCTGCCAAAAAACTCATTTTAAAATTGACCCCATTTTCCCGTTAATCAAATACTTGAGGTATAGATGTTCAGTGTCCTCCTTTGAATTAGGCTGTGACATAATGCTTCCATTTAGGTAGTCAGGGTATACATGCGGTAAGGTTATCTTGGGTTTTACCAAATTTGATGCGGATAAGGTGGGATGCCCACCCTCTCCCTGACATGAAATAGTAGGTGTTCAGTGTCCTTCTCCTAGTTAGGTTATAAATAATGTTTCCATTTAGTTACTGAGGCTATACTTGTCGCCGGGTTCTCTTTGGTTTTACCAAATTTAATCTGGTTAAGGTGGATGGGGTTGGGTAAAATGTTTATCAGGTCACTTGGAATAAAGGAAAAGACTCAAAGTTTGGTTGGTGTGTTCAGTAGGGTATAGCCTACCTGATACCTGATCGATTACTTGATGGTTCAGGAAAAATGAGAAGAGATAGAAAGATGAATAGTTTTGGAGCAACCTCGTAGGCTTCAATTAATCCCTAATGCCTCTTTGTTTACATCAAGATTTCTAGTTGCTAATGACTCCACCTTTCATCTCTCAACTTTCACACTCGAGAGTGGTTTCCCACTCATCTCTTCCATCCTCCCTCAAATCCCACACTAACACAGTGGTTCCCCAGACTCAGGCATCAACCTGTGAATTGTCTACCCTGTTGTAGTTGTTCCCAAACACAAGGAGCTGTACCATTCTTCCAGTCAGTGATGGCATTCGGGAGCTTCAGTAGTGGCACTGCTATGGCAGATATAGTGGCAGCTCTCCTTGGACATGGGGGCTCTGATGATGAGTGACTTCAAATATGTCTTGTTGCAGTTCAGGTGTCAGCAAGGTTTATGACGTCAACAGTGGTTGTGGAAGCTGCAATGTCAACTTTAAGTGTTCCAATTGTGATCTTAAAAGAACTGCACTTCCATTGAGTGACATTCCAGAATTAGTTTTACTAGAAGAAAAAAAGAAAAATGAAAATTGTACGTCTATTATTATATTTACCAATTTTTCTGTCAGGTATGATGATTAGCTTTATTTCTATGGGCTGATTTGGTTTTAACAATTGCAACCCTTTAGTTGGATACCCTAACCCCAGTTGTCTGAAGATGAGATGGACTAGCCTACATGGTTTCTGATAGAGGTGAGGTAGGATTTGGAGGACACCATATGGAGATTGTTGCACTAAATGATAACAGTAAATGACTGTTGCTGCCAGGTATAGCTCCAAGTGCGTATGTGCTATGGATAGTGTGATTAATGTGTCTTACAAATGCTACAAGTAGGGGTTTACGCTTAATTTGCCATTGAAGTTCTTTCTCCTTTTCTTTTTTTTCTTGGTGGGGAATGTTATAAATTATTACTTTCCACAAAGCCTCAAGCTTTGTTTCTCCTACAATTAAATACAACTTCAAATGCCCCTAATAATGTCACGAGCTTATCATGAAAAATAAATTTGAATCATTCTCAATCACCCATTGACTTTTATCAACTCATTGAAGCACCCACTACTCAGTGTAGTTAGTTTATCCTTTTCTTGATGAAAAGAAAAATGGCAACAGCAATTAATCAGCGTATTGGTGATGACTTAACATTAATTTTTGTGCTTTCATCTTCTCTTGATGATCAATATGCTAGTAATTGCTACTTTCTTAAGATCCTTAGTTGCTCTTGTGAGTCTATGCGGCCTCCATTTCCAGGAAACATATATCTTTGCCTTTGAAGAATATTTTGTATTCTACAAAAATGTTATTTTTTGAATAATTTGCTGCTAGCACACCTTATTTACGAATTGTGTGTATAGCCCTTCTGCAGGATAAGAAGTTTCTTGATTTGCCAAAACTGTTAGATATATGTGCCATATATGGTCATGAAAATGAAGATCTGACCCGAACACTGGTATGTATTTGTAAGCAAATTGCCTGCTGCAGGGTCTATTTGCACTCTGCTTGTCCTCCTGCCTTACCTTTGACACTCTTTCTATCCTATCCTCACTTGTAAATACTTTTATTTTTCCAGGTTGCAAATGCAATGAAAGCACAACCCTATATCCTGGATGATTTTCCTGTTCTAATATCTCATTTCTTAAGTATTGTTCAGACTATGTATCAAAGATGCAGCTCTAGTTTAGAGGTCCTTTTTTGATTCTTGCAATTTTACCTTGGTGGCGTTTTGTGTATATAATTTATTTTGAATCTGATATGGTTTCCTTTCTCAGGAGCCTTGTGCTGTTGCATATTTTGATAATTGATATTCACTTTGAATATTTAATTCTCATCAATATCATTCTATTTACTTCTGTGAGAATTTGCGTAGATTTTTTTGGTGGTTTTCTTTTTTGTGTTTTTCCTTTTTCTTTTCTTCTTCTTCTATTTTTTTGGGGGGTGGGGGGGCGGGAGGTGGGGGGTGATTGAGTGGGGTGGGATGGGAGGTGATGGGGGTGGGGGGGGTAATGAATAATAGCCTATTAGATGGCAGATGCTTAAGATTAACAAGTCTCAGAGTTTATCATGCATAAACTGATTACTTCAATGAGTCCAATGTCATGGGGAACCAACTCTAACAAGTTCAGGTAATATAAGTAACAGTGAAGCCATAGGCAATTTTATCTCATGTGATCAGCACACCAAATAAAAATCACTATAATTGGTTCTTTTAGTAACAGATATGCAGAGAGATGGTTCTGACTCTTGAATGGAAGCCAATTTGCATTTTTACGGGATTCAGAAATTTCCATGAAAATGTGCTAATTTGCAGCCATAAAGCTAATTACGATTAGTTAGACCAATAGTAAATTTCAATCAGCCATTTTTTTTATGTGAATCTTTATTAGCAATTCTAAATGGAAGAGGTCAAATCTTTTAATTGTTCACTTAAAGCAAAGATAATGATTGTCAGCATCAAGCCTGGGGAATACAGCATGTTCTATAATGTCTATGAACTGGTTCTCTTGAGTTGTCTTGCCAGCACTGCCATTCTCATTATTGGAGCAAGTTTAAGGATGTCAAGTGTAGGCCCTTGGATATATTGCTTGGCTCTTTGTATTAGCAATTGCAAGTGGTTCAAGCTTGGGGAAGGTCAGGTGTCCTAGAGAATTCTATCTTCCCTAGCATGGTTAATTAGAGTGGTTGAAGTATAATAATTTATATTCCAAAAGGTTTTGAGTGAAATCTATGACATCAAGAAGTTATTATCTATAACTTTGTGGTATGTTTTCATTATTATTTGAGAATTGCTAAGAACATGTCAGAAATAGCTTTGTATTAATAAGTTTCACAAATGATAATGGAAAATAGTCATACATGCTAAACCATTTTGGGCATTCCTTATACAAAAGCTCTTCCAAATGTTATCTGAAACGTATGATGCTAATTTGGGACTTGGTGCACAGGGTTTGCTTAGTTCTGGTGGCCACCAAGACCAAGGATCCAGTCGCCTTCATTTTGACTATCTAGAGGTACTTCGTTAATTGTTTGATGGTCTAACCTCCACCATCCTTCCCTATTCGGATGCCATTCACATGATACGATAAATAGGTGTTAAACAATTCCAACAAAACTCTTTTGAAGAGAATTTCATTCTAAGACAATTTTGGGTGAACTTCTTTTCTACCTCATTGAGACATGTAAAATAAATTTGTCCTCCGCACCTTGATGGCTTGACCACGGTTTCTGCAAACTTTGGAGGCTATACTTTTTTCAGGCTTTGTAGGTATGTCCATTATGTTCCACTTTGTCTATAAAAGTCATTCCCCATTTTTTGTTCACAGGTTATGGACTTCATAAATGACTCGGTGTTATCATTGGACTCATTTGTTACTGCATATAAACATGCAGCTGTCTTCTTCTCTTCACCAGTTGAAATCAGGTACTGTGGTTGCTGCCTGAAGTTGTAATCGGCTTTCAAATAATTAGACAACTTTTTACCACTATTTTTCCTGAGTGTACAAGAGGCTTTCCAGTTGAATATGTGCTTTACAAGAGTGCCGTAGAGCCTAAATGCCTAATTACAAAGAGCTGGGATAGAGTGGATATAGATATTCAAAGATTCATGCTTTCAGCTCCTTACTTTAATCGCATGTAAAATAAAAAATTTCCTAAGAGAATGAAGATAAAATGATACCACCAGGAAAGAATGCACAGAATATGTTACATGGGCTTTTGGTAGGCTGTTACGGGTCATGATCTAAAATTGGTCTACCGCATTATGAAGCGAGCTTAAAAGAAGAAATGGTGAATTACACATGTCCCTTTATTGTTTGTTCATACTATTGATTCCCTCCAACGTTTCAGAATGACGACTATATGCCTTGAAACTAATCTAGTGCGCAATGACATATGTGCCCACACATATGTTAAAGAGAAAAGTAAACAGAGAAGGTCCAAAATATTGATAATTTTCATGCTTTCATCTTAAAGTCCTCCATGATGACATATGTACCCACACATATGTTAAACAGAAAAGTAAACAGAGAAGGTAAAAAATATTCATAATTTTCATGCTTTCATCTTAAAATCCTGCCCTTGTGGCTAGCTTCTTCAACAATACAAGCCCCACATCCAATGTTAGTGCCGCCTGCTAATATTAATTCCAGCTTCACCTTGACTTCTCAGCCAACCAGCACCTTGATCTCAACTGTGTCACCAACATGCAGAGAAGCATTACGTGTATGGTCAAACTCATGCAACTGACTTGCAATAGAGCCTTGACTAAGGTAGTAGTTACAACTGCAGCTACATTTTGCACAAAAGCAATCCAATTGCTTAAGGCACGTTTGGTTTTATTTTCATTCTCATTTTCCATTTCCATCATTTCCAAAATTTGAAAAGTAGTTAGTGAAAATAAGTTGAAAATGAGTTTGTATTAGGATAAGTTTTTGGAAAGTAATCATTATGTTGGATTTAGTAGGTTGTAGGTAAAGAGAGATAGTAGTAATAAAATAGAGATAGAAGATATATCGGTTATTGGGGAATGTGTTAAAAAGTTATGTGTTTCAATTTTTAAATAGTAGAAAATATGAAAATAAGATTTGTAAACGAAACCAAATGGGCCTTAGTTTATCCTGTCCCAATTTCTAAAACACTTTCTTTAATTTTGGGAGTATCAAACTTAGAATTTTCTTTTTCAATTGACTTTCCCTTAGTCAAATTGCTTGATTTCAAGGGAAAGAAGATGGTTTCTTATTTTCGAGACACACGTATACACAGAGAGCAAACATGGTTGCGCCAATGGTTTGTATGTCAAGTCATTAAGCTGCTGTAGTTCATCCAACACCCATCGTTCAGTCTCCGCCTGTCTGCTGTTCTATTAGCCTGACTTTGCTAAAGTTAATAAGGGTTTAGAAGCTCCTCAAAAATCTGTAAATACAGCTCTGTTACATAGAACTATATGTAAGGTGATGTCATCTCCAGGGCAATTGCAGGAGAGCAAGAGAGCAGGACACGGAGGAAGGGTTGGGTAGAGATGATGAGTTGAAGTTATAGTTTTTTCTTTTTAAAAGATATATTATTATTTTGACGTTTTCTAGTTCATTTCGAGAATATGAATTTTAATTTTTTTTTCTTTTAATTCTGTTTGTGGTATAAGTGTGGGAAGCTACTATGATATATTAAATACCAGGAAAGATAGGTGCTAAATTTTTACAAAATGTTACAGTAAGAAGGTGCTCTTACACTCGTTCCTAATTAAAGTTTTCTAATATTAAGTGTTCATTATATTTATGATAAGTAAAAGCTGGAATTCAAATAGTTAATTACAATTAATGTATACTCGTAATATTTAGAAAATTTAAGAAAGCAAAAAAATGTGACTAAAGGATAACTACTTAAGGTTATTATCCCTTCCATGTGCTTAAATTGTTTAAAAGTACAGTTTTCTCATTTATAACATTTAGCCTACTCCTTTTTTTTTAAATTACCATTAGCTCCTGACATTCATAGCATGTGCATGCAAGGATCCACAAATTTTCCCATACTTTGCACGAAAGAAAAGGATTGTTTTTCATAATTTTTCTGACGTCAGCTTTTATTTGGTTTTATACCTTAGGGAAAACTGTTGGGAAGTTCTCATAGCTTCCAATACTACAGCAGAGCTGTCAGTATTTTTGACAAACACTCATGGATGTAGTTTACCTTACAAAATAGCATCAAGTTGTGTTATTACTGACTCAATTATGAAACACCAAAACAAGTTAAAACACAAGTGAAGAGATGAAACTTTTTCTTACTCTTTTTTTGGGGTTTCCTTTATTTGATGGGTCTTTTGGTCCCTTACGAGTGTGCTCAATTGTTTTTTATAGTAGTCTGGGTTATGAAACAAACAAGAAGCTAGAACTGTGAGTACACTGATGAAACTTTTCTTTTTCTATTTGGGGAAGGGGCTGTACAGTGCCCAGGGTTTGATTTCTTATGTAAACATATCAAAGTGCTCGGTGAAGAAATACTGATTGGTGAACCATATTTTCTCCATGACTATATAACAATAGAAGGTAATATATACTGCATAATTGATGTTTTGTTCTCTGTGCAGTTATGGGAGTGAAGAATTGCTCACTACACTTGCAAGGCTACATGACTCTCTTTTGCCATCTTTGCAGAGGGGCTTTCGTATTATTTTGGGAACAGTTGAAGATAGAAACAAAGAAGTATCAAGTGATTTGCTTTCAAATGTTTTAAGTAGCCTGAGGGTGTTATCAACAAGGATAGCAAAATTTGGATGGAAATTACTTTATTTCTGCTATCTTAGTGATGAGGCATTTGAAAGTACTAATTCTCTCCCAGTTCCAATGAAGATGTTTCCAGCGAATGTGGAGGACCCCATAGTGAGGTCTGACATTCTAATAAAGACAATAAGAAATCTCACTGCGGACCACATGCATGTTCCTGGTGGCCAATCTTGGGTCACATTTATCCAGAACATTGAGAAGAATCACAAAATGATGAGTAGGATTGAATTGTTGCAGAAAACAGGTAAGAATTTCTATGAAAATGTTGTTTTTATATGCCCTTTGGTCTTGGCGTCTTGAAGTTTCATTCTCATAGCAATTAAACTTAATTCTCATGGATGTTGTAAATGCAGCCAAAATGTTTATATCTTATATACATGAAGTGCATAAATAATTTGAAGTGTACTCATAAGTGGCCAAATTTTGTTCTGGTACATTAAGTGCTCTATGAGAATAGACTAAAGCACATAGATTTGAAATTTTAGATTTTCTCTTACATGATTACCTTGTGAATCAAAAGCCTGTTTGAGATGTTATGGTCATGTACTGCCTCTGAGACTTAAATGATCTAGAAAGCCATGTTCTGAAAACCAATGACTTAAAAATGATCTACCATTTATTCCTTTTTCCAAAATGTTTTTTGTACTTGAAGTAATTTCTTATTTGGTATAGAATTGAAAAATGGTCTATGTTTGATTTTAGGAGTATATCTATAGATCATTTCTTACAGTTGCTTGTATGACCAGACTTCCTTCACCTAAGCTGTTCATCATATTAAAGGTGTTCTTGTTACCAAATTTTTTATGTTTCTTCTTTTTTTCTCTCGTCTGTTTATAATAAAAAGAAATACCAAATCTATCTGAATGTTAGCATTCATGGCTTCTGGTCAAACCTTGCATAATGATGCCATTGAGAAAAAAGCTGTTTTAACATTCTTAGTCATTGCATGTGAAGGGTGCTTTGTCTACTAAATGAATGCGTGCTTCAGTCACTATGTACTGTACATGTTCTATGTGATTAGATCTGAAATGAATTTTTCTTTGAATTGTTTGGGATTGTATTGGCTAAAAGAAATTCTTTTCTAGGTATTTAAATGATAAATCTTGAATCTTGAATCTCATCAAAGATGCATCCAACTGACGGTGTAAACCCTGTCCAACTGGCAACTGTCATCTTTTGAGATGCCTTGCTGCTAGTTATTTGTTTTTGCATTACCTCCACTTGCCTTACTGTTTATGAATTCCACATCAACTAATGTTATCTAAAATGGTGAAGGTTGGTTATCAATGGATGATGGACAATTCCAGTTTCTTTCTGGTATCATGGTGACTCCACGGCAAGCTGATATCAAACTAAAAAGCTCTACTTCAGTCCCCATGACCAGCAACAAGATGCAGGCAGATGAAGATGCGGCAATTTTAGAGTCAAAAATCAGTCAAATAAAGGAACTCTTTCCTGATTATGGTAGGGGTTTCTTAGTAGCTTGTCTTGAAGCCTATAACCATGATGCAGAAGAGGTGATTCAGAGAATTCTTGAGGGCACTCTTCATAAAGAACTACAGTCTCTTGACATTTCATTGGAAACAATGCCTCCTCCACAGTCTGCTCCATCCATCGGTAGTCATGACAAGGGCAAGGGGAAACTAGTGGAAACTACAGTTTCACCTTCAGAATTTGTGGCACCAACTGTTGTGAAAAATGAAGCTGGAGTTTCTTCTGGTTCATCCTCTTCTTCAGCTGGGAGGTTTGTGCGCAAGAACACAGATGACCTGTCTGA
This sequence comes from Jacaranda copaia, assembly GCA_014898725.1. Classification (NCBI taxonomy): domain Eukaryota; kingdom Viridiplantae; phylum Streptophyta; class Magnoliopsida; order Lamiales; family Bignoniaceae; genus Jacaranda; species Jacaranda copaia. The sequence goes on along the minus strand of JACGDI010005461.1, from coordinate 700,439 downwards.
TTTTGAGACCCTAGATGCCAGAAAAGAAAAGGAATTGGCAAAAACTGCAGCTCTTATATCACAGCTTGAGTATGAAGATGAGTATGACGACTCCTTTGATGATCTGGGCTTGAGTGTTGGTGATTCAGGGCTAGATGAGTCGGAGACTCTTGTGGAAAAAGTGGACTCACCGAGAGGAATATTGACCGAAGCTGATGGTGGCAGCTCAACTTCAAACGCTGACAATTCCAGGTGGCACTTGCGTAAAAAGCCCCAATTTTATGTGAAGGATGGTAAGAACTACAGCTACAAAGTTGATGGTTCTGTTGCAGTGGCCAGCTACAATGAAGCAAAATTGGTTAACCAAGCACAAAGGGAACTTGTTCATGGCCTCGGACGAGGAGGCAACGTTCCTTTGGGCGCAATTAGGAAATTAACAGAGACGAAAGAGGAGCAAAATGATGGACAGGATGCTGATGAGGTTGGAAGACGAGGAGGACGAGGTGGTGGCAGGGGTAGAGGAAGGAGAGGTGGTTTTTCTTCAGGAAGGTTTCAAGAGTCAAATGAGGAGCAAGAGATCGGAGACAATGATGAAGGCAGAGGAAGGGGAGGCGTTGGAAATGCTCGAGGAGGAGGAAGAAGAGGCAGAGGGAGAAATCAGTATAGAAGAGAGAGAGCAATGAGCAAGCATCTTTCTGGGTTGCCAAGTCATTATAACACATGAACGTCCTTTTTCTTATTTTTTGGTTCACTTGAAAACATTTTTTCCAAACTGGTAATTTCGCATTTTGGTAAAAGAGAAGCTGGGTCTGCTTGCTGGACCTTTTCTTTGGTAGACTTGGGCCAACTGTACAGCTGGTTGTAATTAGGAGAACGGAGAGAGTCTGACAACTTTTGGTACAGCAAAGTGTGCGTTATGAGGGTTTCCAGTGATGAGAACATTAACTTTATCCTGCGTAACAGTTCCTGAGATAATGGTTTTTGCTCAAGAGCCTCTTTTTAAGATGGCCAGTAGGGGAGGTTTTCATTCTTCTGTTGGAACACCAACACCCCACCCCCTCCCCAACAAAAGAAGACAAAGTGTCGTGGAACCCAACTGGTTAGAAAGAAAAGTTACTGAGGGAACAAAAGATTTTGAAAATAGGTCGGACCTTTTAGATTAGGTCCAACCGATGACCAAAAGTAATTCAGTCCGCATGAAGTTTAAGAACCATCTACTAATTTACGCGACGCAGATCAGGATATGTGGAAACCATCAATAGCTATTTTAGCTTGTGATGGCTAAAGTTCATTGGTTTTGCTTTTTTTATTCATTTTCCATTTCTTGGCGTTGAAAGATCAAAACTGTTGACTGAAAACCGTAGGGGAAATGGGAGTTAAAGCAGATGATACTTTCAGCATGTATCTCTTTGGAGTATGAGTTTGTATGTTCGAATATGACAAATTGCATAGAAAATTTTCAAAACTAATTTGAAAAAGAGGGTAGAGGTTGGGGAATTTTTTGTGCATTTTTTAAAATGAGGTCAGTGTTTGATATAAATATAAAACTAAATATTTTCGCTACACCTATCGAGTCACTGGTTGAAAATTGACACAACTAATCAAATGAATAACCAAGAAGGCCATCAAATACGATATTGCTCCGCTAAAAAAATAGGTGAAAACCCAGTTGGTAGTTCAGGTCAGATATCAATAATTGCCGTCTTGTGAATAAAAGCCCCTGCAACTCCATAACTCACCTTGGGAAAAAAAGGAGTGGGTGGTGCTTTAGTTTGAAAAACTCTGGTGGCCAATACCAGCTCCAGCTGCCTAAGCGCAAATTAAAATCCTCAAAATGTAGAATCCATATTAGTCAACTTTATTATTCACTCTCTCAGACATGCCAGCATCAACAGCCACGACGGACATTAAGCGTCAGTCAAATTAATTACAAATGCATCTTTGTAATTGAAAAAATTGGCCTTCGTACGTCATTGTTTGTCTTATAAATCCATTCCCAGAATCATTGGCCGGCACCCTTGGGAAGAAGCTGCATTTTAGATGCAATACGTGAGAGAATGGCGAGTGAAAATGAGCAACCCAGCCAAAAGAATAAATGATCATTGTTGTCTCAATAATAGGTCATTCTGGGAAACCAAAATTGGAAAGTGCATCTGTAATATGTGTCCTAAGATTATTACTAAAGTTCAAAAAGGAGCAGCAAGATGCTGTATATATGAAGGCAGAGACAGCGGAATCTGCTGCTTACTAGGGCAGCAACTCTAATTTAAATGAATCATATGATACAAATGTGTTCAATCACTATATTATTTATCACATCTAATAAATGAATCCTAGCAGGTCACCAGATAATATATATATATTCTTCCTCGCATGCCTGAGACATGCATAGCTTACAACAGAAGCAAACACCAGTAAACATTTTTGAAAGTTCAACATCAACATATGCTACAACCAAAAGCCTAGACGCCTCCCCTCCTTGCTTTAACCATCAGCAAAACCAACCGCAAAGTGGCCAGCATTCTTACCCTGCAGATGACAGGAGTCAACAAGAATGCTTTAGTGAATGGCAATAAACAGTTCCAAAACCCGGCTGTTAAGTCTCATTTCACAAGTGAGACAAAATACCAACCCCTGACGCAAGTGGTTGGACATGAATGACCTAAATGTTCATCGCCAACACAATATTTGTGAGCAAGGAAATTGTGCCAATTGAAGTCTGCTTAGTGAATGGAAACGAACTAGAGAATAAACTGAGCTTGATCCTGGTTTATTACTACATTAACTAAAAAGGAAACAAATCTGATAGCAGATAAACAAACTCTGCCACAAGATAATCATAAATTTCCTTTTTGCGTACTGTTGATTTCTCTCCTCTTTGGATGCCACATGGAAAGAAGAGGGTAACAAGAGGAAAAAGACATCAAGAGCAAACATTATCTTGAAAAGAACAAACAACCTGAGATAACATCCGCTGTTTGTTTAATAGTTGTGTCCGTGCCTTGTTAAGGGCAGAGTTAGGCGACTTGTACATCCTCTGTCAAGTAAGAGGTAAAAAAGGAGTATAAGCGACGGAATAGCACATTAAAATAGAAAATGGTAGAGCAGCAGTAAAATGCAGCACGTCAACCTTAGGGACAACTAACCTTTTCACTCCCAGACATACGATGCTCAAACCCAGATGGAAGCTTTTTCTTAGGTGTGAAATCAAACACATCATGAAGAAATTGATTCTCCTGTCCAACAGAACATACAAGAGCAAATGACTGAATTGATAAAGAAAAGGATATTGCACGGACTTTTTCTTCAAGGGCCTGGAAACAAAAAAATTCTACCTGCATGTGCTTAACAAATCCTCCCCCAAGAAAATGCTTCAGGAAGTTCAGCTAAGAGTCACAAAGATGAGAAATGTCAAACACAACATAAATATGTTGCACAAGTAAAATAAATAAGAAGGTAATATGGACCTGTATCAATTGAGCCCATGTGCTTGCATTTAGAGACTCTCCACCAATCTTCATAGAGGTTTCCGGCACATAACCATCCTGATATTCACATCAAACTTCAGTATCAACAACCAAAACAAAGCAGATTAACCCAACAACAGGATACCTCAAGAAAATCCAGGATATCTCGAAATGTGTTCCTCTGGCTATTGAGATCTTTCTTTGCAGAACCTTTACCACCAGCCTCAGCAGAGAGGCCTCGCACTTGACTAACAACTTTATTTCTTAACCCATGTATGTGTATTGATTTTCGGGAATCATTCCCTTCATCAATTGAGGGTTCAGTCGTGCCTTTAGTTTCCCCACAAAACTTCTCCAGGCTTCCCTTCTCAAAAATCAAAGCAAGTGCTTCACCAGCTGCAATACGAAGCAACCGGTCATCCTTGTCCAGCAGAGTGGAGAAGTAGGAGATTGACCTGAATTATTTCCCAGGGTCATTATCAGTCTTAATAGGCCTTGCAACTCAATCACACATAACTAGAAAATATCTACATGAGAGATGAAAAGTCAATCTCAACTACAAAATTTCACAGATAATATATACTAACTCTTGCCAACTCTTAGGGTTGAGAGCCCAGCTGTCCACAGTAGTAAGAAGAATTGACCAAGCAGAGACCACCATTGTTATAATTGCTGGTGAAGGTTTAGCAGCAGCCACCTGAAACACGAATGAAATCACTGTAAAACCACCAACCAATCAGCACATATTAAGGCAGGTATTTTACATCTGATAGTAACAAATTGCTTCTTAGATCACCAATGCTCAACCTAACTTCTTCATGTAAGCATATGAACCATGAGCTTTTCTCTATGTGTAGAGTTAATAATACCAAAAAAGTCTTGGACCAATCTGATAACAAAGATGCATACATTGGGACCCAATTTTGCATGAGCCACTTGCCACATTATTTGCATTGATTTCTCTGTTTGTTCCGGTTCTTCACCACCAACGAAAGTTATAACAGCCAAACACTCGAGCAACTGTGATTGTATCAGATTCCCAGAAAACATTAGGTCAGGCATTCATAAAGGACATCATAAGTTGAAATCTGATACCCAACCAGCAACATATGACATACCGACGATATCTTAGACATCTCGGGCCGAGTTCTAAGAGCCTCTGACATAGGAGAAACTGATTCTTCCAAGATCTCTTGTGCTTTCTCCCCGGGACCAGCGGTCAAAGCTAAAAGTCCTATAAAAGAATATATAATGAATTATTCTTGGCCCAACACTGAACAATGAAAGATTAACATGTGAAGGGTCAGAGATGAACCTATCACATGAGATGCCAAAGCAACCTCCTTTGCAGAACCTTTTTTGATTGAATTCAAGCACTGGTGCAGCAATGTAGCAAACCTAGATGGAAACACGAAGGAACAAAATATTGAAACTACCCTAAAACCTTAATGCAACTGAAATTTAAAAAGCAAATACAACTGTACACTCAAATCAATTGCCAAAAATTTTCTAGATGAACAGATTAGTATTAAGAGGTTAAATCAAAATTGACCTTTTGGATTTATGTCATAAAGATTTCTATGTTTAAAATACAGTTCTGCCGCCCCACCACCTACCAACCCACCCACGCACATACCCCACACCAAAAAAAAAAAAACCCTCCCCCACACAAAACCATAAAACATAGGGTAACAGGAATAATAAATAGGAAAAAGAGAAGCTCCAACCATATCAACTTTAGTTATCACGTAAAAGATAGGAATCACCTGCGCCAATTAGCTAACTATTCATTTAAAAGAAAACGAAGCAGAAAAGTTAAGAATAAAGCATCAAAAACAATGGGTGCGTACTTCTTTTCGACAAACTCATGCTGTAAACTGCTATTGAAAGATGCAATGATTGATGCCAAAGCCCCCTCCCTAGTAGAGCCTCTGCACACAAAAAAGAAAATTCATATCCATTAGCAACCTCAATAGTTTACTCTTCTTCACATGAAATTCAACTGGATCGAGTTTTTTCTTTTCCACTTTCTGATCAAGTCAATAGACTCCATTTGCTGCTTGTCACATTCACACGCATGGACACTTTCCAATACATGCATCAACTCTTAATTATTATACATAACACATTAGCAACCAAACAAACAATCTGAATAATTACATGCCAGCAGTAAAATTACAGATTCCCCTTAAAAGTCATTGTTAACTATTTTTATACCACAATAATGAAATCAGAAGAATTACCTCTTCTCGTACAAAGCATCTAAGCATTGATCAAGCAAGGTGTCTTTGTCCACCCGCACTTCCTCAAAACCAGGATCTACCATATTATCAAAGCGCATAGACGACGAAGACGAGCTCATACTATCCGTATCATCACTATCCAGCATTGCAGCATTTTTCTTTTGAGAACTTCCTAGAACACCCATTAATAAAATTCATTTAAAACAAATTCTTCCAAGTGAAAGCACACACTATGACTCATTTACCTAGTTACCACAATAAATTTCAGAAGCAAAGGAATTCATGGCATTCATCAGCAAGAGTAAGAGTTTTAAAGACTTTTCAGAGATCTTAGAAAGACAAGCAAGAAATTCATATCAAGGAACAATAAACTAGAAAGCGTGTAGCAGCTTTCAAAGCATACTACCTTTCCAACAAAAGACAATTCAGATTGCTATTAGGACTATTATTAAAGAAAATTCATAAGCCAAGGTAACCAATCACCTATATGTGGTAGTTTTCCACAAGAAGTGCATGGAAGTCAAGTCCAACTGGATAACCTAGTGAGATAATGAGTTCCCGTCTATGACACAAACAAACCATTAGAGACACCTGCTTGTTGCAGCAAAAGTCCTTTGCCAGTCAAGGCAGACCTTGAACAAAAGAGCATCAAAGATAACCAAGAGCTAGAACAAACATAAGAGTTTACAAGCCACAATGAGAAACAAGGCCCTCTCTATTGTTATGATAGGTCAAGTTTGTCAAAATGCCTATACTGCTTTTATCAGCATCTGAGGTTTATCAAAAAGCACCCCACATACATCATGATCAACTTGGGATAAATTGCTAAATAAAATGTTGACATTTGATTCTTATGTTTGTTCATATGTTGAGTGTTGGCTGGTAAGCGGGAAATACAATGTCACCCACCAACCACCTAGTCATTTGATTTATGCCACCACTTATTTTATACGAGAATCGGCTCTCAAGTAATAATTGCTCTCATAATCTTCCCTTCCAAAGCTACTAGTTCTCTTTACATTTTTCTTGAAAGTTTTTGTAA
>JACGDI010005461.1:672492-686222 GCA_014898725.1 Jacaranda copaia | reverse complement strand
GGGCCTCCCTTTTAACAAAAATTTATTCCTTTTCTGAGGTGGAGCCAAAAATTATTTGAGTTATAAATCATGAAAAATGACAATTTCAAAATTATTACTGATGATAGATTTTAAGGGAAAATAACTTTTTTTTTTACCTTAATTAATAATTTTACGAGTGTAATAATGATAAGAGCTTATCTTTGTTATCATGTTGATAATTAGTGAGAAATTTAGATTGAGGATATAAACACAATCACATAATTATTGCAATAATTGTTATTGTTAAATGATATTACACAATTCTTATGTCACTAATTTCTAATAATGGTAATTTGTATACAATTCTTCTATTATTTTTTTTTAATTTTTAATAGTGATAATTTGTACATAATTTTTTTTTATTAAACTTGTAAAAATTATTATGATATATAACAACACAAAATTTCTATCATATTATTTATATATATATATATATATAATTAGGACAACTTTGACCATGCCATTTGACATGTTACAGATGTTTGTTTTCTCTGTGAACGCACCACTAACGAAGTTGTTACCAATATAATTTCCTCAAAATTGTTATGCCACGCGAACAAATTTCACAGGATCAATTAATAGCAACAAAAATTGTATTTAAGTTGTAACATTTTTCAATTAGTGTATGTATTTTGTAACTGTTGAGTTTTGACTCGGTTATCGAAAAATCAAATTTGATTAAAGTTAGGACTCCTTATTATATTAGGTTTCTTAGTTTTAGGTAAAGTAGTCAAATAATCTTTTATTATAAATAGATGTATTTATTTGATTACTTGAGATTATACTCGTGGAACTCATAATACTCACATGGTAGTTATTGTGAATATGAGTGGGGCAATACAAATGGGTGGAGTGAGTATTTTTTTGATAGTTATAAGAGTGGTTCTACATAGGGCTTTTGCCTTGAGTTTGGGTATATCAAATTTAAGGACTGAGTTGTACTGGTGAAATTCTCTCATAGTGGAAGAAAGAAAACTCTCGTAGAGTTAGGCAGAATTTATTGAACCACGTAAATCTGTATTAATTTTATTTTTTGTATCTGTTCGATATTATTTTCATCATCAACTTTGTGAGTGTAATTTGTAAATTCCTAATAAATTAAATCTCATGCTTAAATTGCTTTTGTTGTGCTCCAACAAATTGGTACCAAGAGCTAGGATTGATCAAATATCAGCCATTAAGTATGAGATAGAGAATTCGATGGGAAAAATGATTTTAGATTGTGGAAGATGAAGGTACACGCCCTCTTATGCCAACAAGGTTTATAGAAAGTGTTAAAGGGCAAAGATTTCATGCTAGAGATGCTATTAGACGAAGAAAAAGATTAATTTATGGCAAAGGCTTATGGTACTTTAATGTTATCATTAGTAGATAACTTACATAGAGAGGTCGTTACAGAGAGTACACCAATAGAATTGTTGTCAAAGTTTGAAAGTCTCTATATGACGAGGTCCCTCATAAATTGGCTATATTTGAAACAACTGTAATATACAATGAAGATGAAGAAAGGTACATCTATTACCCAGCATATTGATTATTGCAATAAGGTGATACTGGATGTAGCTGGTATAAATGTACAAATTGAGGATGAAGATCAAGCGTTAATTCTTTTATGTTCTCTACCTAAATATTTTAAGGACTTGATTACTACTTTGTTACATGGGAGAGATACGATTTTAATGAAGGATGTAATGGCCTCATCAAATTCGAATAAGTTGAGAAAACATGTATTAGGTGGTAATGATAGTGAAAGTGGGGAAGGATTAGTTGCGAATGGGAGACCAAAAGAAAGAGGAAGGAGTAGAGGTCGATCTAAGTCTCGAAACAAGCCTAGAGCGAACGATAAGTATTTTAGGTGGGAAGGAAAGGGGTACTGGAGATGAAATTGTCCAGAAGGTGGAAAAGCGACGGATTCAGGTGAATCTTCTAATAAAAAATGAGATAATGTAGTTGGAATTGTTGGGGATGACTTTGATAGAGGGCTTGTTCTCAATATTACTAATAGTCTTCTGGGTTCAGAGTAGATTTTAGATAGTAATTGTTCTTACCATATGTGCCCATGATAGGATTAGTTTACCACTTATCAAAAATACAATGGTGGTAAAGTGCCCATAGAAAATGATGCATCTTGCAAAGCTATAGGGATTGACATAGTAAGTATCAAAATGCACAACAATATTGTGAGGACACTAACAGATGTGTATTATGTTCTTGATTTGAAGAAAATTTTAATTTTGCTGGGTACTCTAGATAATGATAGTTGTGGGTATAGAGCTCAAGATGGAGTTCTGCAGGTTTTCAAAGGTGCACTGCTAATTATGAAAGATGACAAGAGGAATGATCTTTACATATTATAGAGTAATGCAAATTTGGATATTGTAGCAGTTTCTTTATCACTTAATGATATTACGAGATTGTGGCATATGCGGCTTGGGCATATGAGTGAAAGAGGGATGTCAGAATTGAGCAAACGAGGTTTGCTTCATGGAGAGAAGAGTGGGGAGCTTGATTTTTGTGAGTAGTGTGCTCTTGGCAAGTAGTATAAGGTGAAGTTCAACACTGTAGTTCACACGACCAAGGATACCTTAGATTATATTCACTCAGATCTTTAGGGACTTTCTCAAGTTCCCTCAAAGGGTGATGCTAAGCATATGTTGACATTCATTGATGATTTCTTTTGAAGAGCATGAGGGTACACGTTGAAGTATAAGGATGAGGTATTTGTTAATTTTAAGAAGTGGAAAACTTTATTCGAGAAGCAGACAGGAAAGGGGATCAAACACTTGAGAATTAATAATAAATTGGAGTCTACAATAAGAAATTTAAGGAATTCTACGATAAGGAAGGAATTGTGAGGCATTGCATAGTTGTATATACATTACAATATAATGGCGTTGCAGAATAGATGAACATGATTATTCTGGAGAGAGCTAGATGCATGCTCTTTAGCATCGAATTATCTAAGGATTTTTAAGCTAAAGTAATTAATACTGAGTGCTATTTGGTGAATAGGTCACCATTGACTGCTTTAGACTGCAAGATACCAATGGAAGTTTAGTCTAGATCTCCTACTGATTACTCAAATATGAGAGTATTTATGTGTCTAGCCTATGTTCATGTCTGCAATGGGAAGCTTGAATCGAGGGCTACGAAAGGCATATTCCTAGGCTATGTAGATGGAGTCGAGGGTTATTATTTGTAGCGTACTAATGACAAGGGCTCCAAGATAATTGTCAGCATGGATTTAACATTCGATGAGTCTACTATGATAAAGAAGGTAGAGCAGGGTGAAGTAGTCAATAGGGCGTCAAGGAGAAGGTGGAGTTTGAAATTGATACTCTACAAGTTTCAAATTAGAAATATAAGGTGGTAGATGAAGTTTGTGAGAGTTCATTATCATCTAATCAACACCAAGAAAATGAAATATTATAGAACAATCATTTAGCTCACGATAGAGAAAAGAGGCAGATCAAACCACCATAGCAATTTGCATATTCAAATTTGGTTGCTTATGCATTGAGTTCAATTGAGGAGTTTGTGGGTAATGATCCGATCACATATAAGGAGGCCATTTGTCATCCGAATTCTGATGAATGGGTAGCTACTATGAGTGAAGAAATGGAGTTTCTATACAAGAATAACATATAGCACATAGGAGCTGGTTAATGCACCTAAAGGGCCAAAAATTGTAGGTTGCAAATAGAGGTACCAGAGAAAAGAAGGTTTTCAGGGGTTGAGGATATGAGATAAAAGGCGCAATTAGTTGCTAAAGGTTTTACTCAGAGAGAGAGAGTTGACATTCATGAGGTGTTTTCCCCTGCTGCAAAGCATACCTCCATTCGCATGTTACTTTCCATCGTAGCTCTATTTGATATGGAACTTGAGTAGATGGATGTGAAAATAGTGTTTCTACATGGAGGGTTGAAGAATAAATTTACATAAGTCAACTAGAGAGATTCATTATTTTCAAAAAGAAAAATTAGGCGTACTTTTTGAGGAGGTCTTTGTATGGCTTGAAGTAGTCTCCCAAGTAGTATTATTAGAGGTTTGATACTTTTATTTTTTTTTCAAATTCCAAGATTGGGTATACTAAAAGCATTTATGATTGTTGTGTATATCATAAAAATGTAGCGATGGCCTTCTCGTACATTTGTTGCTTTATGTTGATGATATGTTGATTACCTCTATAAACATATTTAAGATTAATGTTTTACAGGCTCAGCTAAGAGATGAATTTGAGATGGAGGATTTGGGCAATGCGAACAGATTATTGGGAATGGACATCCTTCGAGCCAGACATGCTGGGTTGTTGTACTTGTCTCAATAAATTATATTGAGAAAGTACTTGAGGTTTTTGGAAGGATAAGTCCAAGCCAGTTGGTACGCCACTCGCAACTCATTTCAGACTCTTATTAGATCTATCACTGAGTACCAAGGAGGAGTTGGAACACATGACAAATGTGTCATATGATAGTGTAATTGGTAGTTTGATGTATGCTATGGTGAGTACTAAGCAAAATATTTCACATGCAGTTAATATTATGAGTAGTTACATACACAAGCCGAGAGAGACTCATTGGTCGGCAGTGAAACAGATTATGAGATATCTGAGAGACTCTATAAATAGATTTTTGAAATATAGTCAATTGAATTCTACTACTAGAATTGTTGGCTATGTAGACGCGGATTATGTTAGATATTTAGATAGTAGAAGGTCTATGATAGGATATGTATTTTGTGTTTTGAGTTATATTGTTAGTTGGAAGGTGACTTTATAGTCATTAGTTGCATTATCCACAATAAAGATTGAGTACATAGCTTTAGCTGAAGGTGTGAGGGAAGACATTTGACTAAAAGGGCTAATTGATGATATGGGTATGAATTCTAATATTACTATAGTAATTTGTGATAATTAGAGTGTCATACACTTGTCAAAGAATCAACATTCCTTAAGAGAACAAAGCACATTGATGTGAGGTATCGCTTCATTCGGGATATGGTGTCTCAAAGTGTCATCTAAGTTGACAAGGTTGGGACTAAGGATAATCCGGTAGATATGTTGACAAAGACTATTTCAAAAATAAAATTCAAGTATTGCTTGGATTTGTTAACATTTATAAACTCAGATGATGGCCCTTTTGGGGGCAAGGACATAGACGATGAATGGCAAATTTCAAGTTAATATGAGAATCGTTGATTATGCCTTAAAATTTAATCTCTATATGGGGAGAAACGAAAGAAATGGAGCGAAACAAATGAGATGGGATGTTGGAGCACACCTCGACGTGAGTTGGCAAAACTCCATGTGTTGGGGAAACGAGGAGAGCAACGCCCAGGCACGAAACTGGGCAACTTTAGTCCATTCCACATGCCAAGGCACAAGTTCAGCGCACTTTAGTGTGGCGAGATTGACTCTTGATGATGTTACACGCACTAGGGTGCAACAGTCCTGTGGGCCAGTTTGCAATTTTTTTCAGGTATTTAAACCTCGTTTTCTTTCAGTTTGAATAGGATGAACCCTAGAAATTGATTCTATACTGCTTAGAGATTTTGTCGCAAAATAAAGTTTAGAATGAGGGTGCTGGATATTCTCATAAGATTTGTGAGACTTAAATTGTACTTGAAACTTTGATTTAGAATCAATAAATTTATATTTTTGTCGGGTGAATTAAACATATCACCAAACCATGTTAAATCTTGTAGTCCATTTCATCGAATTACTTTGCTTTTATTTCTCAATTTTCTTACTTGATTTTTTTGGGTTATAACTATGACAAATCTATTGTTAGTGAATCATAATGATAACAATGAGAGAATTTTCCTAGATGCTATGTATGTGTAATACTTATCAAAATTGATAATTTAAAGACAAATTTAAGATCACGGTTAAGTTTTCTATAATTATTATTATGGTAAAATAAAAAGATATAGACTCATACATAATATAAATTTTGAATTTTGAATTGTGGTTTGCTGGGTGTGTTCATTCAAGTTTGGTGCTTTATTTAGTGCTGTTTTCAATGGAGAGTCAATGGAGAGCCCCCCCGCCCTCTCCTCCTCCTCCTCCTCCTCTCTCTCTCTCTCTCTCTCTCAAAGTATATGTATTGGTTTAAATTTTCTATTTCATTCCCTATTCCATCTCTTGTTCCATTTCATAAAAATATAATAAATGTATTAAATAATTTTTTATAAAAATAAATAATTAATAATTAGATACACTTGGCATAAATACAATAGGTTAAAATAGAAGATGGAATATAAAATAGAACAGAAAATCCAAAATGATATATATAGTGTATGTTTTATCTTGTCAATGTTTGAGAAATCGAACCGATAATTCAATTAATAAACTTAATTGCTTGTTGAACTAGTTTATGATTGACATCATAATTATTTTAATATTATATAAATATATTAAAAAAATATAAAAATGCAAAAAATTATGTATAGGAGAAAAAAATAGAAATCGTTTAGTATTTATGAAACTTTCGTCAAATTTTACTCTATAGTGATATCCATACAACTTATGGACTTCGGATTTTACTTTCTGTAATTTTTACTTAAAAAAATTTACTTATCATCAATTTAAAAGAAAAATCGATTTAATAGTTTAATAAATTTTGCTCCGATTTGCACTGATTTACATTAACTTCTTCACGAAGTGATTTTAATTATGAAATCAAATCAAAACCTCGATCAATTCCCAATCGAACGGGCTGTCCGATCCGATTTCTTAATTCTTAAACATTCCATCAGGCCCATATTTTTGAGAACATATGTGAGGAAATGCCGACTCCAGACTTGCCTGTAAGGGGCACATGCCCATCACTAAAAATCAAAGCATATTAATTGCTGTGCACTAGTACACTGTTGTTCAAAGAAAAGAAAAGAAAAGAAAAGAAAAGAAAAAAGTTTTTATTTATTTATTTATTTATTTTTCTTGATTTTGGTATTCATTTCTGGTTTTATAAACTCTTGTGGTTACATTCCATCTACTTGTCACAAATTCCTTGTTGCTATGTAAGTTTTACCCATGCAAGCTCTCAATAGTCAGGAACATTCGAAGCCTTTTTCTCAGGCTGCTCATAGGGCGTGGGGAGTGGGTAAGAATAAGAAGAGAGGTTGGGTGGGATACAATTAATGGGAAGAAAAGGCCATGTGAGCACGCTGCCCAGAGAGTTTTGGGAGTAGGGAATTAACGAGTTTAAAGGGGATGAGTCAAAGCTTTGGGAATCCAACCATCCTATTTTTTCTTTTTTACAAGTATTTAATCTATTTCTCCTTTTAATGTTTGTCTGCTGTAAAAATACTATATTGTAAGTACAAGGTAAGATTGGCAGGGTGGCAGGGGAAATGGCTGGCTGGCTGGCTGGCTTCTGGTTGAAAGAGATGGGCGTGGGAGTTGGTGTGTTATTTTGTGGGGTATTTCTGTCACTTAATTTTTTTTTTTCTGTCAGGAAATTTTAAGGCACCAAACCAAACCCCACCAGGAGTACCTGCTGCTGCTGCTACTGCTGCTGCTCCCCACCTGCTTTCTTATTTTAATCATTTCTGTGGGCCTCCAAGAATTCAACTTGGAGATAAATGTAACTCCCGAACAGAGCCTAGATATATATTCTGTTAAAAAGAATGAACCAAACTCGCGATTCGTTGTGCCATGCTCAATTAAGATTTTAGGAGTATATAAGTAATAGGTTGAATTAAAATGTCAATATAATTAGTTAAAATAACTGCCCATGTAAGGTGGATTCTATATTTCTAAAGTAAAAATTCACCATTCAATAATTTTTGGAAAAAAACCTTGAACCCGATTGCATGCAATATCATATCGTTAATTATTACATTTCAGGACATGATATGAAATATGAATCGGGTGCAGAGAAACATAAGAAAAAAAAGTAGTTTTCGTTTCCCCATGCTGAGCAAAGGAAACATGCCTCCTCTCTAACAATGATTCTTTCTTTTCAAGTTCCCAGGGCAGGGCTAGACCATATTCACCTTGTGATTCTTGGCATAAAATACTTGTGTTCTTTTTTTCTCTTTTTCTGCAGTCGTGATTCCCACAAGAAAAGACTTTAAGGCCTCAGAATTTTTGCATGGGTCCTCTGTTTCCATATATGTGTGGGCTCTTACTGCCATTTTTTTCTTTACATTTTTCCAGGAAAAAGGGCACTGAAAGTAAAGGGAAAAGGTTGCTTAGTGTGTGTGTGTGTATTATACTATAAAAGGAAGAGGAAATGGTGGAAGGAAAAATAAGTTAGGCAATTGGTGTTCCAAAAGGCCATTAATGTAGTTATATACTTATGATCGATTTATTCATTTATTTATTGATTCGTCGCTAAGAAACTGCAGATATATTAATGTTACAACCTAATAAAGTCCTGATAATCAGGTTACATATAACATGTCAAGAAAAAAAAATCAACCAATGATGAGTAATTACTACAAAAAATATTATATTAATAACAAAATATTAAGCGACAATATAAAGTAACAATAATTTTTATTTTGCCACAATATGACTCATTAGTAATGAAAAGTAATGTTTAAAGTTATTACCATGGACAATTAGTGACATCTCTATGGTGACAACTGATAATCTAATAACAATTTTTTATTTGGGATAGAATTTTTATTGTAAATGAGTTATCACCATAGATGCGTCGCTAATTATCAATTGTGACAACTTAAATACTATTATTGTTAATATTTAGTTAGTGGAAATTGTTAGGATGACAAAATAATTTTTTTGTCACCTAATACATATAATTCGCGACAACTTTTATATTGTCGCTAATTTTTTTATTTTATTTTTCAATAATGAATCCCAGCAATATTCTCAATTTTTTGGAGACACGTATAAATAATTTTTGCACGAGTTTCCAGCAATAGGATTGATCAGATTAAGGAAGTGAATGCTTTAATTAAATATCTATAGCTTTTCACATGATATAATAGGTTTGATTTCATTTATGGTAGTAGCTTTGGATCAAGAATTGAGAAATATAAAAGATTTCTCCAATACAATCTCACCTTCGCGGCTTTTTAACCAAACTAAATTTTAATTATAACTAAAAAGTATTTTGCTCACTCAAAAATTCTCTTTCACAACAATACCTAATTTCATATTCTTTTATGCTTCCAATCACATTTCTAACACTAATAATACTCTAAATTCTCTTTTCTTCCAGAGCCAAAATTCAAGATTGTAAAGTCACAGCCTCAGTTGTTTAATGTTGTAATGCCGAGTTCCTTGCTTTTGCGCATCAATTAATTCAATCAAAATATCTCAAATACTTAAATAACAAAAATACAATTTTATTGATATTTTAGAAGGATTATAGTGACGAATTCAACTTTTGGACAACAGATATAGCTTAAAAGTTAAAGTAAGTGTTTCATAAGGACTTGCTATAATTTTGTTAAAGATATTATTATGCCGATCGCTCATCCAAACCTTTTTTAAATGAGTCGGAATACACGCCACGAAGACCCAGGCCAAAGAACCAAATAGAAAAGAAAAACGAGCCCGGGAAAAAAAGGGAAAAAAAATTTGAGTAAAGGGATTTCGGTCAAAGATGTTGACTGGCACGCAATTCCTTGATCTTTATTCCATCTTGTCTTCTCTGCTTCTCGTATTTTCAATTTTATCAGATTTTTTGCAGGAACGACGTGCTGAACCACTTTATTTATTTATTTTTTTATAATTTTTTTCTCTCTCAAAAATCAATTCTGCAGCAACTTTAAGCGGATGTTTGGACAGTTTCTGCGGAGGGGAAAACCATGTACTTTCTTTTCTAATTTAGATTTCTAAAAGCATTTTAAGTGGGCTTCACGGATCTACCCCCTGAAAAATAAAAAAGTTTCATAATAGAATAATAATTATTAAAAAGAACAAAGAAAACAATTTACAAAGAAAGAATCCCATTTTGTGACCTTTCAAAAAAGGTTAATGATATGAAATAGTCTAACTGATCCAGCACAACAAGCTATCGACTTCAAAGAGGACCTCTAGGCTCACTTAATATGTGTGCAGCCCAATGCTATTTCTAGACCCAGCGAGGTCAAATCACTCGACCACAGTCGTTTGGTCGAGCGAATTGTTCTCGACTGCACTAAATGAAAGGTTTCAAACTACTTGACCCGTTCAACCATCTTTCTTGTCGATCGTCCTATTTGATCGACCATTGTCAATCAAAATGCTCACTCCGCCGCTGACTCATATCCTAGCCGCATTTAATGTTATGACAAGCAACATGCATCCACATTAATGGCGCCTACCACCAGGTATATCCTCTGCCACCAACTTTGGCAGGGAGCACCTACCTAGAGTACTGTTCACCTTGGAAAGCAGAAAATGATACCACCTGAAATAGTACCGTAATTGAAAATGACCAATAACTCCCATACAAGGACAACAACCCTCTACACTTAGTAAGGGCATTTTAAACATATTACATACCAAGAAAATATTATAAATACATCACTACCAGCCACACTCCAAGTAATATCAAATATATTATACGCTCCTACTCTTCTGTTCGAGTATCTTATTTTAACCAAAATTAACTTGAGCATTAGAATGCCTTCGCTGAGGCCCAGGGGCACCTCGACTAATTTAATATTTGTTGTTTGTTACAGATCTCAAACCTCAAGAAATATTGCTGTTGGATTATTCGACTTCCCTGATCGAATTAGTCTAAGCAACACCCATTTCACTATAAATAACTTTCAATCGTATCAATTAAAAAGAAGGAGTTTTTGAAACGGAAAGTTGCAAGTTTTTCCTTTTTAATAGAAAAAACCAGAAGGAATCCAAGTTAAGAAATTAAAAAAAAAAAAAAAAAAAGCAAATTTGTAACGTCCCATGGATGGGCAGAAACATGAGTCGTCCCCCTTAACTGAAATAAGTATGATATACTAATTTGAAAATTTCTTTTATTAATTCCTTTTTAAATATATTTTACTCATTTTTGCCGGATATATACAACATATTATTAAAATATTTTTTTTATTTATATATATGCATATTAAGAGTTTGTTAAGTTTAAATTTCTAATTAAAATATGTGAAACTAATATCATTAAATAAATTAACCATTATATATATATATATATATATATTATTAAGACCATTAAATTCCAAATATTTTCTCCAATAGGCATTTACACAAATCATATAACTTACAGATGGAACAAAACATGGTGATTAAATTTGGGAGAAGCACAAAAGATATAAAAAATTGAAAGTTTGAGAAAGCACTCTCCCGATGCCATGTACGTACTCTACATAAAAAGATAGCTAGGATTGGCTTCATGCATTAATCTATGTTACGCCACAAAGCCCCCTCAGCCCCCAGAACGCCGCCTGCGGCCCCCCGCCCCACCCCCAACAAAAAGTAAAAAACAAGAAAAAGTAGAAAGGAGCTAAAGGGGTGTTTGATTATGTTTCCATCTCCATTTTCATTTCAATTTTCAACATTTCTAAAATTTGGAGAAGTAATTATTATTTTTTGTTTAAAAATGAAAATATATTTGGATACTTTATTTGAAAATATTGAACAGGGTAGGTAGAGGGATGATAATTTATTAATTTTATATCTTTTTATGCATAAGAAGTTGTGATTTTTAGAATATATGTACATTTTAATTATTTTGGAGCAATGAGTGTGTATTATATCAAATTATATTTGATTTTTTTACCTGAAATGATAATAGCATGACACGATAAATACAAGTTGAATTGAAAATAAAAAATAAGTAGAACTTTTAATAAAAAATACGTGTTGGCAAATAATCTCTATTTTTCAAATAATAAAAATTGGAAAATATGCTTTTTATTTAAAAAAAGGCAGCCTAAGTGTAATTGAAGGGTAAAAATTTCCCGTTTGCTCTAAAGATAATTTTAATTTCCCCATGTTACGAGGACATCTTCAATTTCTTTATTTATTGTGTGCGAAGCCAGTTTTACAATATATATCTAGGATGATGATTCATAGGTATCATGCACTACAAGAAAATATTTCTTCACTAACAAAAAATTTGTGACAAAGAGGATTCTGCTACAATTCAAAAACAATTGTGATAGATTTAGCATGAATTACTAATGAACTTAAAAAAATAAGCAATGACATATATTAGTTATGATACTTGCAATGGATACAAAAAATATATATTGATACAAAAAGTTTGTCACAAATTTTATAACTCTAAATATGATTCTTCGATCTATAACGAAAATTCCATCACAAAATTAATTCTGTCACCCACATTATCTTCATTACAAAAATTAATCAATGACAAAGCATATACTAACAAATTTATAGAATAAATCTATCATAATATACTAGATTTAATTAAACGCATGACGAAATTATTTCATTTTATTTGATTTGTTGAATGACAATCCTAAAATTAGCATTAATTACTTATACGGGGCACTGGAAATGTTATACTATCGCAATAAATTAACGAAAATAAATTTATTTTATCATAATAGCATTGTTTGCAAACTTACAACTACCACAGGTATTTATAAATCATTAATTACCATTAACAATTATTGATGCAGCTAATTTTATGTAGTAGTCAGTCAACACCATTTTTATCTTAAAAAGCTGAATAGGCTTTGATCAACTATACATAGAATTATAGATGATTAGGGTTTGACCAGCATTTGCCCATTTCCTGCGGCTTAAAACTGGAGTAATGGACATTCTGACCTAGCAATGGTCACTGTACGCCACCTCAAGTGGTGGCCTCCGCGTCATTTACTCTATGTTTGAACCTCAGGTTTTATAGTAGCATCTCAAATTATATAATTTTATGTCTTAATATTTTCATATTTATATTTTTTTTAAATTATTTTTCTTAATCCAAATATAGTATTATGGTTTCGCTGTAGAAAAAAAAAATTCTTCAACTTACCCCAAAACCATGGACATTTGAAATTCATCAGTTCATTGGCATACGTTTTGGAATTTTGTATCAATCTGATTGTATTATTAGAATTTGGTATCAATCTGATTGTATTATTAGAATTTGGTATCAATCTGATAGTATTATTATTATTGTTATTGGTTATTAGATTTTATTCAATATTAATTACATTTCAATAAAAATATTAATTTGTCATAGATTAGCACCAATCATACTTAAATTGGAAGTTATTGGTCAACTAACCAAGTGATATTGCTTTTAAATGCATGAGGTTGTTGTTAAGAGGTAGATGTCAAATATTTATAATTCAGAGAGTTAAATGCAATTTTCCAAATGTTCAAGGTGATTCCATATTGATGTTGGGGGGTACGACCTATGGCACGTACGAAATATGAAGATGGCATGGTTTCCTAAGATAAGTTCTTTTCTAACACTGAAGTCACTTAAGAGGGATCAAGACAACTCAAATTAATAATATTTGATTTTATATATCATCAAATAATCAAAAAATATATGATTTAAGTTTTGACTTTTTTCTGGATTCATCATTCAATATACATTTTTAGAACAAAATTTATAATTAATATATATCGATTGAGATAATATTTCCACGTGACTGAACTTCTATATTTAACGATGAATTTAGTCATTATTACAAATATATTATTATTGGATAGAATTTGTAAGAACTTACCTCTTTTTTTAGCTTCTTGTAAGTGTAATCTCATATGTGCTACTGATGCTGCAAAATGCTACGTGTAGAGGAAATGA
>JACGDI010005461.1:626285-645294 GCA_014898725.1 Jacaranda copaia | reverse complement strand
CTTTATGCTGCTTAGAGCATGGTTGACCCTATATTTGATAAAGTAATAATCCTTTGTTAACCTCAATGTCAATGAATGAGCTACACAAGCAACAACCTAAATTTTTGCCAACCTTGTAGTCAGCAAAGAATGCGGTTTCCCCCAGTTGGCAAATAAATCCAAGGGTCAAATAAATAGTCGACTAGGAATATTAGTTAATTAACGACATAGTCGTGCAAAGAAATTGTTATGCAATAGGCGATCAAATATTCTCCATATTATCATAATGAAACTCAAAAGCTACGTATAGCGCAATATGATGGAAATGAAATGGAAATGTGCCTTTATTCATCAATCAGTTACTTATTACAACAAAAAAAAAAAACAAAAAGGCTGATTTAGCTCTGGCTTGGCTTCTCTTGGACGCCTTCAGCCCATTCAAAGTTTGGTTCTGGTACTGCATATATGAGTAGTGAAACTGCTTGAGGAGGGTCTGAAGGTCCTGCGACATTGCTCATAAAGTTAGTTGATCGCAGCACGTACTGCACCACATCGACCTCTTTCTTCCTTATTTGCGCCACGAGGTCCTCGATGAATGCAAACTCAACGACTAGTTGCTCCAACCTTGCATCGACCTTGACTTTCTTCTTTTGCACTTTAGCTAGTGGCACATCTGGTGCAGCAGCTGTAGTTTTGCCCTCTGGGGCTTGCTCGACTCCGCCTCCTCTGGGTCAAGGTAAGGCTCCAGTTTCTCATTCAACACAAGGCCCATTCTACTCTTATCCTTAGCTTGAAAAGCATAGCCCAGGTGCTTGAGCTGCTTTATGGCCTTATGGAATGCTTCGCGTGCATCATCAAGGAATGCAATCACGCTGGTATCTTGAAAAGCTGTGCTCAAGATAAACTGTTCAATAGCCTCACGCCGCATTGTAGGGAGATGTCGGATGAAGGCCTTTTTTACTTTATTAGTCGCCTCTGCGTGGCCTCGAGCCCAACTAGAATTGTAGCCCACCTACAGGTCTAGCTGGGCCTTCTTTATTATATTATCCATCCGACTTTGATTCTCGATGGTCTGGACCAATTGTTGATCCTTAGAGTCGAGCTGTTCATAGAGATCGACTACTTCTTGTTCAGTTGCTTGACCTGGAGCTGGGAGGACTCGAGCTATACCTTAAGGGTTTTCATCTCCCCACCTGTCTGTCATTCTTCTCTATTAGCCAAGGCCATCTCAGATCAGCGATACATATTGTAGCCCAGTTGTCCTATCTAAAACATAAAAATATCATTCTTCAAGCCTAAATATAAAAGATAAATTGGGGGCAAAACTATCGATCTCATACTTACCATATTACAATAGTAGGACAACGCCTTCATGGTCCCAATCTGGCTAAAATTCATCAGCTTTCGTTGGTCGGCTATGAATAGCCTTAATGTCATCCACTTTAGAGCTTCAATGCCTGATATCCCTCCTTGGATGATGGAGGTTGAGTAGCTTATCTCTCGATTTGGGTCAGTGGCGAATCAGGGAGAAGATAGCTGAGGAAGCTGAAATAGCATACTATTATCGGGTTTGCCAAATAAGTCATAACCTGTCATGACTTTCTGCTTCCCTTTACCCCCTGTGATCTTTTTTGGCATCGAGTCTCCTTGTTTGACCATTTGTCTCTTATCCCGACCTGCGGGGCTGCTGCAAATGGGATCCTCCCAATGAGCATATTAAGTTTCAGGCGCCTGCTCAATTTGTGGTGGTGGTGGTGCAGACGTCGATCTTGTCAAGCCTGCTTGTTCTGCGGGAGCACCTTTTTTTCGAGCAGCAACAGCTTGATGACGTTTCTCATTTTTTAGCACTCGAACCTAGGATTCAGTACGGCTATAGGCCATTACTTTTTCTTGATCTGTACATGTAAACAAAACAAGCAAATCATACTCGAGCAGAAAGATGAATTGTTCAATCATAACAGTCAACGAAAGTCTCTACCTAGTTGATCACCCGTAGGCAGATTGAGTTGGGTCGGTGAAAGGCTAGCCAATACCAAACACCTCTCTTCAATCAGAATTGAGGCCTCAATTTGCCTAAATTCGACCAAATCCCTAATGAATATGTTAGGCTAACTAGGTGTTTGGTTTTTAGGCATCTCCATAGGCCCTATCCATCAGCCCCTCGAAATTGTAAGAACCCCCGGCCTTTGAATATAGAAAAAGTATTTTTTCCACCTTTGTCTATAAGAAAAGACAGAGGACACTAAAAACTTCCACTGGGGTTAAGCAGTCAGGTAGTAAAAATCAGACTCTTCAATGTTACCCAACTTCCGCGACATGGGTAAATAGAATATGTTCGAGAAGTTGGCAAAGGAGGTGGGTTGATTGTACAAGTGCTTTATCATGATAAAACTATACAAAGTGGCAAAATAGTTCGGGAGCAACTGGGTTATACAGATTTCTAGGCCTAATAAGAAGTCGACTATCGCTTGTACGAGCAAAAATCTAAAGCCACATTTCAACCCCTCCTCGAATATAGTTATATACCGCCAGGGAGGTTAATACATTCTACCCCAGCCCCTGGCACCATCAATTCATATTTCTCAAGGATATGGTACGCTGCCCTAATGCGGATCAGGTCAACAGGGGTTATCTTAGAGGTTATCTTGGTATAGTGAACGTGGGTGAACAGTCGACCCTGGGTTATAGGAACATCACTAGGGCCAACATCCCCCTCTGAAACAACTCTCATATCACTCGAGCTACTAGAAGTGCTCGAACTAGAGTTATCACTCGTTAATGAACTCGATTCACTCTCACGAGATGTTTAAGATGTGTTCTCCCCCCCTAGTTTCCCCCTGATGGGCCACGCCTTTTGACTTAGTGTCATCACTATATGAACCAAAAGATATGCTCTTACAAACGAAAAGGTAGAAAAAAATGAATATGCAGAGACACTTACAATGGAGATCTTGAAAACTCTAAGCACACGAAAGCTGGAGAACTTCAAAGGCAACAAATTCGACCAGATGTGTCAGCAGCAAAAGTATAAATAGAGTCAGTTATCTCATTATTTATAGGTGTTTGTGCGCAAAAACCCAAGCGACTATTATGATGGCAGTTTGTCCCAGTATGCTTTGTGTTTTGCGTACTAATAGACGCATTAAATATAGTGGAACCGCCTCAAACCCTGGTCAGTGATTCAAAACCCGGGGTCGAGGATTCAAAAATCCCGATCGAATATGGTTAACCACTGTAGCTACCTATTAACCCTGCTTTTTCTTGTCGACAAGCTCAATTAGGACCATGAGTTGAGGAGACTCATAATATGGGATAGCCCAGTAGGCCCAATAGACCCAATATCAAGTCTAGGCCAGAGTGCCCATTAATAATTATCTAGTCGACCTTACTTAGCAGGGATCCATGATCGACCTGTATCGACCCTAGGACCCACTCCGAATAGCCTAGTAGGCCCAATATCAAGTCTGGGTTAGAGCGCTCATCAATACTTATCTAGTTGACCTTACTCGACAGGGATCTATGGTCAACTAGTCAGGTCTAGTCGACTTGTATCCACCTTAGGATCCACTCCAGTATCAACTTGAATCTCCACCGTATTTATTAGTCTAACAGGTAGCACACCTCCGCATTAATGGCACGTGACTACCGATACAGTCACTGCCACCAACTCTACTAACCCTGCCACCACCTTTGGTAGAAAGGCACCTCCAGATGTACTCTTTACCCTGAAAAATAGGAGATTCAGCCACTTGGAACAGTATCGGGATCTAGATGTGGAATGACCATCAATCCCTTGGCAAGGGCAAAAGTCAGTACACATGATAAGGGCACCTCCGACATATCACGCCTCAAGAGAAGGCTATAAATACGTCCTAGCCAACCACACTCCAAGTAATGCCAAATACGCTATAAACCCTCAATACTCTCAGTCTTCTGTTCGATTACTATATCTCTACAAGAACTAACTTGAGTGTCGGAGTACCTTAGCCGAGGGCACCTCGGCTAGTTTAACGTGTGTTATGGTTGCAAATCTCATACCTAGTTAGAAATATAGCTTTGACTGCTCGACCTCCCTGGTCGAATTCACCCTAAACACTATCCTTTCACTATAAGCGAATTTCAACCGCATCATACATATATTTGATTGAAAATATTACATGAAATAATAAAATTTCCAAAAAATGAAAAGAATAAAGCTAAAGAAAGGAAAAATATTGTAGAGGAAAAATAAAGAGAGGAAAAAAAACATAATGGGGGAAGAGAAAGAAAAGTGATACATACTCTTGTGGTTCTTATTTGTTTAATATATCAAAAATTAAATATATAAATTAACTAAATTAAATTAAACAACTAAAATTAAATGTAAAAACTTTATAAATTTAAAAAAAAATCAAGTTAACTTTTTTAAAATATGTCAAAAAAATTAGTCAATATTAATAAATTACTTTAGCATTTAAATATTAGGTAGTTGTAACATTTTAATTGACAATAAAAAAAATTTGGGAAAGACGAAAAAATTAATCAGATCAAAATACAATCCAAAATTTTGGTTTAATAAATTGGACCCAACCTTAAATCGAATGGGTCTTGGGTTTGATAAGTAGGATGTAGTTTATAATCTATTATTTGGGTATCTTAGGGTATTAATTTAATTGGATCTATAAATTAAGTAGAATAAAATGAATATAGAGTTTAACTATTTGAATATATTAAAACATAGATTTGAGTGGGCAATAACCTATTCATTGATGAACCTAACTATGGGGAAAAAACTTTTATGTGCTGTTATGATATTAAAAAGTTTACGGTTGAATTTTATATTGCACTTGTGGATAAATATTGAAGATGTGTGGATTTGCAGGTAATTTTTATGCTGACTTGTAAATAGTATCACTTGTAACAATCAATCACGAAATGAGGGAGATGTGAGAGAAAGTGCTACACATATGGATTCTTTGACTCGTGGGATAAAGTGATATCTCTTCTTTCTAATTTTGGACTGCACCAAGTTGTGATTAAGATATTTCGTATAGAAGGAAAGGTGATTGTGGAATACTCCATTCCACATAAATTAAAAATATTAAAATAATGAACACTTATTAATTCTCGTTCAAATTTTTTTGTGCATTAACTTAATATTCTTTTTAAATAAATCGCTCATTGCCCAATTTCAAATTGTATTGGATAAATTTAGAGATAAATTCTTACATTCAATGCACTCGGGTGCTTGTAAATAGTGTCATTTCCAGGTACTAACTTTGCCTCCAAAATACTGAATTCCTTGTTAGTGTGTGAAATGCATAGAGTTAGAATTAAGAATTGAGATTAGAAATATGATGCATATCTAGTTGAATTCTAATATTCTATCGTAAATATTTTCTAATTCCAAATTTCCAATTAGAGTTTCTTCGGCAGATTCTACCTTGACCCTACGGGGATAATCTTTATAGCAGCAGCAATAGGCGTAACAACAAATCCAAACATATCAATTGCGAACCATTGCTGCCATGCAAGAGGAATAAGGATATAAGTGCTGGCAAACGTGCCCAGGAATTCAACAAGTGCCTCGTCATTGACTCATAGGGGTTGGCGTTTGAATCAGGTAGTTCGAATCGGGTATCTAATATTTTGGATAACAATTTTAAGTACCCAATATCGATATGAAGTTGTCGGGTACCCGACACTCCAGATATCCGATTATATTAGGTGCCTGACTAATTCGGGTTCAAGAACCCGACATGATTTGTATACATATATATATATATATACAAATTAAAGTTGGGTATTCAAACTACCCAATCAGGTAGGACATCCTACTCAATATCTGTCCCAAAATTTTATTCAGGTATCGGGTACCCAACCCACAATTTTTTTAAATGAAAAATCCAACCCGATCGGGTTGAATTCGTACCCAATTTACCTGAACCAAATTGTTCGAAAGCTTATGAGTCTACTCATAAGTTTTTTCTTATTTTTAAATAATTTTTATATATTAATTAAATATTAATCTATATTAATAATGTAATATTTTATTTAATGACTCATTTCATCATTTCCAAGGCATAACTATAGACCAACCCTATTGGCAAGAATTAAACAAAGGCCTCAAGACACTAATGGTATGATTGGCATGCAAAAATGAGATAAGAATGGGATGACCATTTTTAAGTCCATTCCTAAACCCATGATTATTACATATTTTGTATTGATTCTGCCTTGAAATTTAGGCTACAAATGGTGAGAAACGGTGCAAAACTGCAAGCGTGAAACTAGGCAGGCATTCAGCAGCTAATGTTGCAACACCAGAAAACCAACACTGTAGCACCAAGCATTCGGCGATCCAACATCAAGCACTCAACTGTAGGCACTGAGCACCGCACATAGGCCTATAGCCTATTTAGCTATTTGTTTAGGTGCCTGTTTTCTTCCAAGTTGATTAGAACAGACAAGATACAAACCCTAGAGAATAGTTTCTATACTGATTTAGAGATATTCTCTCAAAATAGAGCTTGGAACGAGAGTGTTTGGTGTTCTCATGAGATTTATGGGATGTAAATTGTACTTAACACTTTGATTTGGAATTAATAAAATTCATATCTTTGGTAGATGATTAAGCACATCGTTGAACCACGTTAAAACTTGTTGTTAGTTTCATCAAATTTCTTTATTGTTACATTCATAGTTAGGATTTGATCATTTTAAGTTACAATAAATTGGTATCAAGAGTTGAGATTGATTAGATATCAGTCATGAAGTATGAGGTAGAGAAGTTTGATGGAAAAAATAATTTTAGGCTGTGGAAGATAAAGGTGTACACCCTCTGGGGTCAACAAGGTTTACAGAGAGTGTTAAAGGGCAGAGACTTCTTGCCGAAAATTCTAACAGATGAAGAGAAGGATGAGTTTATGGCAAAAGCTTATGGTACTTTGGTGTTATCATTGGTAAATAATGTATTGAGAGAGATTGCTACGAAAAGTATGCTAGCGAGACCATGGTCAAAGTTGAAGAGTCTCTATATGATAAAGTTCTTGACAAATCAGCTATATTTGAAACAACGGTTATACACATTAAAGATGAAAGAAAGTATATGTTACTTAGCATATTATTTTTTTCAATAAGGTGATTCTAGATCTTGTTAGTATAGATGTCCAAATTAATGATGAAGATCAAGCATTAATTCTCTTGTGTTCACTACCTAAATCCTATGAGCACTTGGTACTACTTTGCTATACGGGAGGGATACAATTTCAATGGAGGATGTGAAGGCCTCATTGTATTCCAACGAGTTGAGAAAATATGTCCTGGGTAGTAATAATGGTGAAAGTGGGGAAGGATTGATAGCAAAAGAAAGATCGAGAGAAAGAGAAAAGAATATAGGCCAATCGAAGTCTCGAACCAAGCCTAGAAATGACGAAAAGTGTTTTATGTGTGGTGGAAAGGGGTATTGGAAATGGAATTTTTGGGAACGTTAAAGGGCGAAGAATGCAAGTGAAACTTCTAATCAGAAATGGAATGATATCCTAGGAATTATTAAGGATGAGCCTAATAGTGGGCTCACTCTCAATGTTATCAAAAGTTTATTAAGCTCTGAGTGGATTTTGGATAGTGGTTGTTCTTACCACATGTGCCCACGTGAAGATTGGTTTCCCACTTATCAAAACTACGATGGTGATAAAGTACTTATAGAAAATGATGCTTTCTACAAGGTTGTAAGAATTAGCTTAGTTAGTATCAGAATGCACGATGGCATAATAAGAACCCTAATAGATGTATGTCATGTTCCAAATCTGAAGAAAATATGATTTCGCTGGTACTCTGGACAAGAACAGTTATGAGTACAGAGCTCGACATGGAGTTCTACAGATTTCCAAAGGTGCATTGCTTATCATGAAGGGAGATAAAGGAATGACCTTTACATTGCAGGGCAACACTATTTTTTGTAGTGCAGCGATTTCTTCATCAATCAATTATATCACGTGATTGTGGTATATGTGGCTTGGGCATATGAGTCAAAGGAGAATGTCAAAACTAAGAAAATAGGGCTTGCTTTGTGCAGAGAAGACTAGAGAGCTGGATTTCTGTGAGCAGTATGTGCTTGGCAAGCAACACCAGATGAAATTCGGCGCTATGGTTCACATAATTAAGGGCACCTTAGATTACATTTGTGCATATCTTTGGGAGCCTTCTCAGGTTCTTTCAAAAGGAGGTGCTAAGTACATGCTAAAGCATAAGAATGAGTTGTTTGTCAACTTTAAGCAATGAAAAATTTTGATCGAGAAACAAACAAGAAAGAAAATTAAGCACTTGAGGACTGACAACGGATTGGAGTTCTACAACAAGAAATTTTAGGAATTCTACGATAAGAAAAGAATTGTAAGGTATCGCATAGTTGTACATACACCATAGTAGAATGGAGTTGTAGAACGAATGAACATGACTATTTTGGAGAGAGCTAGATGCATGCTCATTAATGTTGGATTGTTTAAGGATTTTTAGGCCGAAGTGATTAACACTACATGTTATTTGGTGAATAGGTCACCTCACTACTTTAGACTGCAAGACACTAATGGAAGTTTGGTCCAGGTCTCTTGTTGATTACTCAAATCTAAGAGTGTTTGGGTACCCAGGCTATGCTCATATTCGCAATGGGAAACTTGAGCCAAAAGCTAATAAGTGCATATTTCTAGGCTATGTAGATGAAGTAAAGGGCTATCATTTGTGGTGTAATGATGATAAGGGCTCCAGAATGATTATCAGCAAATACATGACATTTGATGAGTTTGCAATAATGAAGAAGGTAGAGCAGCCCAAAAGCAATCAACAGGCCATTAAGGAGAAGATGGAGATTGAAATTGACACTCCACAAGTTTCAAAAGGGAAATAGAAAGTGGTAGATGAAGCAGGTTAGAGCACATTATCACCTAATAAGCAGCAGAAAAATATTTCACTACAAAACTATCGTTTGACTCACAATAGAGAAAATAGGCAAATCAAACCACCACAGCGGTTTGCATTTTCAAATTTGGTAGCTTATACACTGAGTTTAGCTTAGAAGTTTGTAGGAGATGTTCTAGTCTCATACAAAGAGGTAATTTTTAAGCTAGATTCTTATAAATGGGTACAACTATGAGTGAAGAGGTGAAATCTCTAAACAAGAATAGCATATGGGAGTTGGTTGATGTACCTAAAGGGCAGAAGATTGTAAGTTGCAAATGGATCTACAAGAAGAATAAAGGGATTCTCGAGGTTGAGGATACTAAATACAATGCGCGATTGGTTGCTAAGAGTTTTACTCAAAGAGAAGGAGTTAGCTTCTGTGAGGTGTTCTCCCTAATAGCAAAACATACTTCCATTAATGTTTTACTTGCCATGGTTGCTCTATTTGATATGGAGCTTGAGCAGATGGCTATGAAAACAACATTTCAACATGGTGAGTTGGAGGACCAAATTCACATGAGCCAACCAGAGGGATTCATTGTTTTTAGGAAACAAAATCAAGCATGTCTTTTGAAGAGGTCTTTATATGGCTTGAAGTTGTCTCCCAATCAATGATATAAAAGGTTTAATGCTTTTATTACAAGATAGGATGCACTAGAAGCAGTTTTGATTGTTGTGTATATCAAAAAAAATGTAGCGATAGCCTTATTATATATTTGCTATTATATGTTAATGATATGTTGATGCCGCCAGAAACATATATGAGATCAATGTGTTAAAAGCTTGGTTAAGTAAAGAATTTGAGATGAAGGATTTGAGCGGCGCAAAGAAGCTATTGGACATAGAGATCATCTGGGACAGATTCACAGGATTGTTGTACTTGTCTCAACAATATTATATTAAGAAAGTACTAGATCATTTTAGGATGGATAAGTCCAAGCTACTTAGTATGCTACTTGTAACTCATTTCAAGCTCTCATCTGATCTATCACCGAGTATTGAGTAGGAGGTGACGCATATGTCTAATGTGCCATATGCTAGTGCAGTAGGTAGCTCGATGTATGCCATAGTGTATATTAGGTCAAACATTTCACATGTAATCAATAATGTGAGCAGGTACAAGCACAAGCCAGAAAAGACTCATTATTAGGCTGTGAAATAGATCATAAGGTATTTAAGAGGTTCTGCAGATAGATGTTTGAGATATAGTTAGTTGAATTCTACAGCTAGAATTATTGGTTATGTGGATGTGGATTACGCAGGAGATTTGGACAGCATAAGGTCCATGATGGGGCAAGTGTTTTATGTTTCAAGTTGTATGGTTAGCTAGAAGGTGACGTTGCAATCATCGGTTGCATTGTCTACAATAGAAGCTAAGTACATGGCTTTAGCTAAAGGCGTGAAAGAAGGCATTTGACTAAAAGAGCTTATCGAGGATATGGTGTCTTAAGGTGTTATTTCAGTTGACAAAGTTGGGACTAAGAATAATCCAACAGACATGTTGACTAAGGCTATTTCAGAAATCAAATTTGAGCGTTACTTAAATTTAATTAATATTTGCAAACTCATATGATGGTCCTTTTTGGGGGTGGGGACAAAGATGATGGATGGAGAATTTCAACTCAACATGGAAAATTATTGATTTTTTCTTAAAATTTATACTACAAATAGCGATAAACGAAAGAAATGGCATGAAACGATAGGCATGAAAACTAGGCAAACATTCAACAACTAGTGCTACGGCGCCGAGCATGCGGGTACGGGCATTGTGGTGTCGCACATTCACTTGCAAGCGCTCTGTTTGGCTATTAGTTTAGGTATTTAAACCTCTTTTTCTTCCAGGTTGATTAGAACAAACAAGACACAAATCCTAGATAATCGTTTCTATACTGTTTTAGAGATATTATCTCAAAATGGAGTTTAAAATAAAGGTGTTGGGTGTTCTCATAAAATTTGTGGGACTTAAATTGTACTTCGCAATTTGATTTGGAATTAATAAAATTCATATCTTTGTCGAATCGATTAGGCACATCGTTGAACCACATTAAAACTTGTCTGTTTCATCAAATTTCTTTACTGTTACATTCATAGTTAGGATTTGATCATTCCAAGTTACAACATTTTGATTTAATTATATATTTTACTCATAGATTTTTTATTAAAATTAATAAAAATGTTAAAATATTATAAATTATTAAAAATAATAAATAAAAATGAGAATAATTATGCATCTTTCAATTTTAATAATAAAAAAAACAGAAGCATCATCGACTTGGTCGATGCCTAATAAAAAATATCTATATATCATTTAAAACATTAATTATACATACATCTCTTCCAATGATTAAAAAATATATACAAAATCAATAAATAAAGAGTCATGGATTATATCAATGACTCTTCATATTAAACTTATAAAATTATGCAACGGAGGAGTTCTCACCTTATCAAAAAAAAAAAAAAAAAAAAAAAAAAACACTTTAGTTATTTTTTAATAATATGTTATCAAAAAGTATAAAGAGCTTGCAAAGTTATGATTATGGAAAGAGAATTTCAAAGGAATTATGTTTATATATATATATATATACTTGCGTTAACGTACATAACATCGTTGATGAGATATAAAATGCATATATTTACTATTATATTTCGAATAACATTAAAAGTGATATTAAAACTACATAATTATAAACTTACCCCATAGAAATATTTTATAATAATATATTAAAAAATACTTATAAATATTTTTATTTTAATAATTTTTTACACAAGGGTAATTTAGTCATTTAAAAATTTCATTCCCTTCCTATCCGATTATTATTAAAACCAATTATAAGAATGGAATCAAGTAATGAATGACGATTCCATTCATTTATTATTCCTAGTACATACTAAACATAAGATTAATTATACTAGCACCATTCCTTTCCCACCTTTGTTCCATTCCTAAAAGCATTAATTTCAATTTCATTCTTGCATATCACGAGCATGCAACGCACATAGTCTTAAGTCCAAGAGCGGGTTGTATCCTCTTCAACATTTCTACTACTTCTACAATCACCACCTAAGGCAGTGTTTGGTTATGTTTTGGCAAAACAATATACATTCGTCTTCCCTCCAAAACACTAAAATAGGTTTTTGTAAAAATGCTCTCTTCTATCTTTCATTATCTTAAAATCTTCCCCATTTTTTCATATATGTACATACATATATATATATATCATATATATTTATTATTATTCTCACAATAAAAAAATTACTCAATTTTATTTCACCCCCAAAATTCAAGAAAAAGCATTAATTTAGCCACAATAGTAAAAAAGTTTCTCTCCAAAACATAAAAAAACATATCAACACTCTTCAAAATAAATCTCTAACATCATATTCCTCAACTCCACTTTTAAAATTCATTCTTTCAAAACACATAATACAAAAAATGCAAAACATAACCAAACATTATCTGAGCTATTATTAACAATAGTACTACTCAACAAACTACTACTTGGCGTTACCTAATCCATGTTCTCCATTTTTTTATCCATTTACTTAATACAGTAATAGCATTCAGTGATCAATTAATCTACTAATATTATCTCACATCTTTATATGTGAAATTTGGAGTTTGAAGTCTAACCATCTCTGGGTACATGTGTGTAAACCTATGCAGTAACTAATATTTATATTTCACTCACTAGCCTTGTGTCTACTATAACTATTTTATTATAATTTTTTTTATTTATATCACAATTTAAATAAATATATTATTATTATTATTATTAAAAATTAATATACATAAAAGATTAATCAAAATCTTTTACTTGTTTTATATTGTGGTGTGACAAATCAAGCCACAACCCAATTAATTATGCCTATCAAGATGAGCACTTAAATTCAAGTCGGTTGAAGCTTACTAAGTATTTAATTAATATAAATACTAACTTTTAAAGTTAAAAGAACCACAAAAAATCACTTATAAATAATCGAGAATCTCTACCTCTACGCAAATGCATTCCAAAGCAAATAACATTTAGAATTTTACTAACTTCTGAAAAGACCTTAGTTCTTTTTTCAAGTACCATCACATTGTAAAAGTTTTAGCACATGCATAGAATTCAGTAAAATTATTGATATTAGATAATTACAGTACTACAATGCTTTATTTTGTAAATTTTATTGAAAAAATAATGATCTAAACTTAGAAAAGTATAACTTTCTTCTGCACTTGAAAGTTTTTATTTTATTTTTAAAATAATGGCAAATTATACATGTTTTGTGATTTTGAGAATATCAATTTATTTTTTTGAAGTTACCCATACTTTAAGTTTTAATGTGTTTCTGATTAATTTTTAACTATTATTTCAATTTAGAGGTCAATTGTTACATCCACGAGATTTTCAATTTATAACATTTAATATTCTTCACCAAATTGAACTTAACTTCGGAAGGGAGCTGCATTCTAATTTTATTTTGTAGTTCCGCACATTATATTCGCATAATCGATCACATTATATACTATACGAAAATATTAAAGATTATTTAATACAAATATAATAATGACTTTAAATTAAGTATATGGATGCCAACGTATAAATGAAATTATTAGTTGGAAAATCTTCTAATCAATCTTAATATTTGGGAGATATTCTATTATTTGGTTAAACTTATAAGTTTTTTTTCATAAAGAAGTATAAACTTTTGTAAAGAACCTTTAAACTCTTTAGACGGTCATAAGGACGCTATAATTGACTTTTTAAGGTTAAAAAAAACCGTTATTTTTTATAATGCAAAATTAAAACTATTTAAAATAAAATACAAATTCTTCACAATTTAAGTTTTGGGCCGACTCTCCCTTAATTATGTCTTCAAACTTATGTCTGGGCACATAAATTGAAACTAGTGTACTTTTGGGTGGAATCCAACAAGAACTTTGGGCCTTATGTTTCCTCTTACACCAAACCATATTAGGTTGTAAAGTTTGGGCCTTTCATTTGTCCATATTAGTTCATTTTAGGGATTTGAGCTATAAATAAGAAGCCCAAAGAATAAAACTATGCAAAAAATTAATCGATACTAAAAATTAATCTAGTAATACGAATAACATAATAAATAAACTTGAAAGATTTTGTAATATCAAATAGTAAAATAATAATAATCTAATTACTTGAGTAAGGGCTCATTTGCTTGCCAGGATTATGTAGGATAGTTATATAATCAACTATAATTTATTGTTTGGTTGTCACAATTAAAAATTATAATTAATAAAAAGTCCAGTATTTTATCCTAAAGTGTTGAGATACACCCACTTTGTATAATTAATAATCCTAAGATTAGAGACATTAAGATTAATATATCAAATGATGAAATTATCCCTGCATATAATTTAAATATAGACTTAATTAATAAATATGTATATATCACTAAATTTTGATTTATACAACCAAGTTTTTTAGAAAATACTAAATTATATGCATAATCAAATTTATTTTTATGAAATTTTTTTTATACAATATTTATCTAAAACATATAAATTTTTTATATGAAAATTATTTCTTCTATCAAAATAAGATTTATAACTAAACGGTTTGTTTGTGAATTGAACAATAAATAATGTTATTCAACTATAAATTATTTGGTAAAATTACAAACTAATATCCATAAACATATCAAATATAAAATAGTTTAATTAACGAAATAAGTGAATGAGCTTATAAATTTGAAAGTTAATTAGTTTTTCAAATTAAATAAATTCTTTCCTAGGTAATAATAAATATAAATTATTTGAGAAAAAAGTTTAAAAATTGAGACTTACTACAACACTACACATATATAAACATTTTCAAAGAGATAATTAAATCATTAAAATAAGATTAGAGATGAAATTAATATTTTACACATTTCATAAATTACAATTTTAAGCATTCAAACAATCAATTGTATTAAGATTATGATATCCAAATTAGTAATCCAGACAAGCAAATAAAATATTGATATATTTTTTAAATGATAAATTCTACACTTATCAATTATATCCAATTCTATCATGACAAACAAACGAGCCCTAAGCATATTGCAAATCCATTATCAACAGTGCCTTGGAGCATAAAAAGTTGATTAAAAATGTAAATTATCTTTACACACACATTGGAGACTTAAGTGTCATGGTCCTCACAAACTTATCCCGTATATGCTACTATGCAGCACTTAACCCTTCATTCGTCCTTTGCAACACTAATTAAGTCAACCTCACCCTTCCTTGTTCAAGTGTTGTATCTGCTAAGTGAGTTAGCCAAATGTTAAGAACAAGAGAGTTGAGGGAGAAACTCAAAGAGGCTTTGTTTGTACTTGCTTCATACTTGGTTCTCATTTCTTGGTTAAATTACAAAGGAACTGTTAATCTATTTATCCTAGCCACCCTCTCAAATGGATAATGGAGATCTTTTTGATCCTACGGCTCTAATTACAAATCCAAAACTTTCCCTACTTTATAAAATTTCAAAAACTACTCCAGAGTTTTTCAAAAACCTATAATAAAAATTTCTATGCAAGTTCTACAAATCTTTACCACTGTGTACAAAGCTCCAAAGTCCTGCAAGTCCTCCTTTAATCTCTGTTGTCTTACTTCCTCACACGTCTTCGATCGGAACGTGACACAAGACAACCAAATTCTAACGAATCCTTGACGATGACTCCCTCCCCTCTTCTTTCAATGTTTAATCATTTCCAAATTTTATATATAAAGTGGCTACAAATGAAGACTCCCTAAAAAGTATTATTTCTTCTATCACTATAATAAATATCAAATCAACTTAATATTGAGATTATCAAAAAAAAATTACTTCAATTTCTCTCCTCAAATTCAAATTCACTTCTCCAATGAATTAAAAAATAATAATAAACAAAAAAGACTTGAGAACTCAAATTAATTAAACCCAAGAAAAAGGGTAACAAATCGTCATAAACCTGAACCCATCAAGAAAACAGCTATAAATATTAAACTCTAAAGAAAAATTGGGCATGAATGCCAGATGCAAGAAAATAGAAAAACTTGACAACTAGAAACTTCCTGCACCACATTTAAAAAAAATGAAGACCGAACCTCGTTGATTACCCAGAAGAGGGCTCGGACCCTACTCCCATGCAACATCCACAAATTTGAATAAGGAAAGACTATTTACTTTTTTTTCTTTCTTTTCTCTTACTCTCTTCTTGACTGGAAAAATTCCCAAATCCCAGTACCATACCCAACTTTGCCTTCAGTGATTTTTAACGGCTATAGTAGCGCACTCCAGAGTTTCAATTGAATCATTTTCAAGAAACGACATGCCCTACTTTCTGTTCTTTCATTCCGGCTTACTTCCTTCAATAGAAAACGAGATGAATAACAAATTGTTAAACTAGACTAAAAACTTAAACCATTCTTCGCATTTTTTTAGGAAAATCATTGATCCAAACGCAGTATAAATTTATCAAAATTTTGTTAAAAAGAGCAGACTCCAGTTTTTTACTCAAGAAAATCACACGCTCCATAAACCCATTTTCTGGGTGGGGGCGGAAAACCCACGTGAAGTTGTGGACTGGGGACCCCAAAACTTTGGATAATTCCAATTGCAGCAAAGTCCACTGGATTCTCCCAAATCTGCAAAATCAAACATATCCATGCGGCCGACGACGCTTCCTCTCTCCCTCTCTCTGGAAATAGCAATTTCACAATTTCCATGCCGCGAAAGTAAAGCTCAAAGTAAATTAAATTTGAAAAAACCAAACAAACAAACAAACAAAGAAAAAGAAAAGAAAGAAAGACAAAATGAACACGTCATCACGTGGCAGTCACGTGGATGTTCTTATCCTCCTCATAAAAAGAGACCAAAGCAACTATCTATCACCCTTCATTGACAAAATAAGTCCACAATTATGCGCCACGTGTCCCCCCGTTATTCCCCAATTTTCTTTTTCTTTCTTCTCAACTTCTTCGTCGTCATCGGGGCAACGCTCGCCGGAGCTCCTGCGCCAGCAGATTGGGGGCGGAGAGATGGGGGAGGTGCCCTTCTATATTCAACATGTGCACTGTGCTCCGCCCTCCAAGGTGATTTGCCAGGTACGTCGCCACCGACGCCGGCACCGACACGTCCTTCGCCGTCTGAATGATGGAACACGGCACTCTCACCAGCCCCAGCACCCCTCTCAGATCGCTGTTGAACACCGTGCGCGACACAAATAGCGTTATGTCTGGCCTCATGTTGAACAGCGTCCGGGTGAATTCCCGAACCGCCTCCGGCACGTCCGCCCCCACCGCCAGCGGCGCGAAACCGTTCACCCACGCCTCGTAGTTCGCCTCCATTGCTGAGAAAACTCTCTCTATCTCGCCTTGCTCGAATCCCCCATGATAGTTCGTGTCGTTCAAGAACCTGCAGTACGATTAGTTGTATAATTTTTCATTTTTTTTTTGGTTAATTTTAGGAATAAATTAGTGTGAATAATTACTTTCTAAGCAAAATCAACTCAGCTTTTGTCAAAAAATATAACGAACTATATGTTCGCCGAAAGTTCTGCTATTCCAATTTTTAGGGGGAAGAACAAAACAACTGCTTAGTTTTGAGTTTCAGTTTGTTTTACCTTGGAGAGGCGCCGATGAGGATGAGCTTAGTGAAGAGCTCAGGGCGGCGAATGGAAGCGAGGATTCCGATCGTGGCGGATATAGAGTGGCCGACGTAGGTGCAGTTTTCGATGCGGAGAGCGTCGAGTATGTAGAGAAGATCGTCGACGTAGCCATCGAGGGTGGCGTAGCGGCGGCAGTCGAAGTAATCAGGGTTGACGCTGCCGGCGCACACGAGGTCATAAAGCACAACGCGGTGATCGTGGACGAAGAAGGGCAGAATCCGCTGCCAGGCCGATTGGTCGGTGCCGAAGCCATGGGCGAGGACCAAAATTCTCTCGCCGGTGCCCACCACGCGGACATTCAAAGCTTCCAACAGACCGTGCCCCATTTTTTCCCTTTCTTCCTTAAAATCTACAAAAATATATTTAAGAAAATAATATTTTTATAGGTCTTGAGCAACTAAAAAATATTAGTCTAGATGAAGAGTGGCTGCGAATTGAGAACAAGGGGCAATATTAACTGTTTGTTTGAATATTTTATAGATATAGAGTGGTACCATGTTTTTGGTGGCTTTGAGAGGGTTTGGTGTGGACTGTTTATATTGGATTGTAGAAGTATCTATCTGTTTGGATGAGTTTTTCTTTTTTTCCATTTTTTTTTAAGTTTTTCTTTTTAATTTGGAAGTATATGCTAAAATGACTTGGGAT
Source organism: Jacaranda copaia (assembly GCA_014898725.1). NCBI lineage: Eukaryota > Viridiplantae > Streptophyta > Magnoliopsida > Lamiales > Bignoniaceae > Jacaranda > Jacaranda copaia. The sequence goes on along the minus strand of JACGDI010005461.1, from coordinate 627,075 downwards.
TTTTTGCATCAGAAGGAGACAGTTGAATCTGGAATGTGCATTATTTTTATTTTTATTTTTATTTTTATTTTTATTTCTTGGTGGTGAGCAGGAGGTTGGACGGTTTGGGTTTCGAGAAGAGGTTTGGAGTTTTGGACCCATGCGCTCCTATTTAATTAATTATGTGAAGATGAGAGACGAAGGTTGATTCCTTCCACAAGCGCGGAGAAATAAAACTGTACTTGGATTTCATTGGAGGATTGGTGACATTTCTTGCATAAAATGTGTGGCATGAGTTGTAGGTTGACATTTCAATTTGCAAGCAATGATTTTTCACCACAGGAAAATAAATAAATATATATATATATATATATATATAGATATATGAGAATTTTAACGTTTCCCCTCTTTTTTAACAACTAAGTTTTTAACGAATAAGATAATCTCTGCTCAAAGTTTTACTGCCGCCCTTTCTGAAAAAAAGTTTTATTTATAAAAAATAGTATCATATTTGAGCATATCTCGCGAGAAAAGAAAATTTTATATTGAGTTTCAAATGTGGGAAGTTAAGATAGAATAATTTTCACTAAATTCATTTAAAAATTGCATTTTTCGTGTTTGATAAGTGTTCCGTTGCAGCCGAATTAGAATTCAGATCATTCGTAACTTCTAATCAACTTATTCCATTATTCAAGATTCAAGTCAGCATAAATAAAAACCTCTCAATTTCACAATGTATTTTCTTGCACTTTGACGTTATAATTTTTTAGAATTAGTTTTATATATGATTCATATCTTTATTAGAACTTAT
>JACGDI010005461.1:578827-626242 GCA_014898725.1 Jacaranda copaia | reverse complement strand
AAAAAAAAAAAAAAAAAAAAAAAAATCTCGGCGAAACAACTTTAAATTTATTATTTATTCTGTTAAATTGAAAAATAGGTAGTAAAAATTAAAAATAACTTACTTTTCCTTTTGCCTTTTTCTTTTCCTAAAGTAAGTGTTGATGAAGAACAAAAAGCAACACCAATTTGTGCATTTGCCCAGCCCCAGAGCATGAAATAGTGAAATCAAATTGAGATGTCGATGTTACTTGCAAAATAGACCTAAATTCCATCATGAAGAAAAGACGTGAAATTATTACCCATATAGCATGTAACTGTCAATCTTAACGAAACATTATATGTTTAACTTTTTTTTCTATTCTTTTACATCTCAAAAGAAGATTTCGATTTTTAGGTAAAGTTATATTTTTAGTCATATAATTTAACTGTGTGTATATTATTGGTATCAAATTTTTGCCATTCAACACATTTAGTCTAAATTCTTTAATTTGTTAACACCTTTAGTCCTACGCCCTCAATTTCCATCAAATGTTGACGGAATAGTAAAAAATTAATTGCTCACATGTCCTTAAATTTTGATCCACTTACAAAAAAACCCACAAATACTTAAAAATATAAAATATTCATCAACATTCATAAAAAAATATTAAAAAATAAAAATGCTAAAAAAATAAATTATATAAAACGGTGTGTGACCCATTATTATGCAATTTTGATTCTAATTGTACAATTTTGGCCACAGTAAATTTTTAGAATTTTGAGTGTTTTAATTTATTTAAAAAGTTTTTATTATTTATTGATTATTATATTTAATCGATATAATTGTACCTTATCTCTAATTTTCTTCCATTCGAAATTTAAAGCATATCCATCTATCTATACTAGTATATATAGCACAACAATGTGGAACCCATAATTGTGTAATTTTGACCAAATTTTGAATTATTAGAATTTTGAGCTTTTTTAATTAAATTTAAAAATTGATTTTTAGTTATTAAATTTGATATTATTTATTCATTATAAAGATATCCAATTTTTTAAAATTATTTTGTCGATTAGAACAATATTCTTTATTTATTTCTAATATCAAAAAACGATTGCATTTATTTAGTTCATTATTTGAAGTGTTTATTGTTCACCTTTTTTATTTTATTTTATTTTCTTTTGTTTTGGGTTTATTTTAGGTTTATTATGTGATGGAAGAGATTTTTTGAATTTTAATGCTATAATTTTCTTTTCAACCTAAATAAAAGACTATCATTTAGCTTTTATTACTATTAAATTTGTATATTTCTATATCCTTTTTGTTTACTACTTAGTTTATGTTATCAATTCATTTATTATGAGATTTATTAATTGCGCTTAATATTTTTAATTTAATTTTACTTTGATTAGTTACATTTTTCTCCTTAATTATTGATAAATTTGGTCATTTAATTTTTATTTTATTTAAATTATTATACATTTAGATCCTTTTACTCATTTTTGAATCAAGTGGTTAATTTATTGTTAAATTTTATAATTTGTTTTTCAATTCACCTTTTTTGGTTCATCTAAGTTTATAGTTTTATAGGATGAGATCTATTTTTTGTTTTAATATTTTTAAAATTTATTTCACTTTTTGAATATTTATAATTTTAAAAGTATGTCATTTAATTTTATTTTATATTCATATGTTTGTAATTATGTATGTATAAATATGTATAATTTAAACTCCCTTTTAAAAATTTTATATACTACATCAATATATATTCTTAGATCATTTTTGATATATTTAAAAAAAATAGATGGTTATTTCAATAGAAAATACACCTATTAATATTTTAAGCTTATTACTCTAGACATTATTTAGTCTATCAATATATATATAATTTTTTATTTTTTTTTTTAAATTTTGATTGTTTGGAAGGTTAACAATTTTTTTTTGTAATTCACTTTTTTTCTGCTATTTGTGAAATATCGTATAAAGATCCAATTACATTCATACAAAACAATTGAGAATGAATACAATAATTTATTTTTTTTTCCACATTTTACTTTACATTCTAATTTCATCCTCATATCCTATTACTAATTCCTATTTAAAATTAATTTTGAACTTATAATTACTTTATCAATTTACTATGAATTTAACTTTGCATTACTAATATCAAACTTTTTTCTTCACTTAATAATTCAATAACTAAACTATGTGTCAAATTAAAAGGTTTCTATAAACTTATATACTAATATTGATCTTAAATTTGTAATTATTTTATATATTTATTTAATTTATTACTTTTTTTAATCTTTACTATCATAAATTTGTTTTGACTTAATTGATTTTTATTCAAAAACTAAAATTAAATAAAATTTTTATAATCCTTGACAACTAATATATTATTAAATTCTTTATATTTTAACTTTTAACTTAATATATATTCATCCTCTTTTAAGTATAAAATAATCTTAAAGTATTATAATTTTAAATTTTTTCAAATAAATTTCAAGCCATCAATCTTGTATTCTATATCATTATCATATATTTTTAGTTTGTAATGCGACTATCTGCTGGTATTTGATCGCATAATATTTTTTTTAATAAAGTATATAATCATATTCATAGCTTTTTATTTTTGGATATTTTAATTTTTTTTAACTTCTCATTGAATACTTTTAAAATTTATTTTTTATGACATAATGAATATGAGATGCCTTTATATTTTATAAGTTTTTAAATAGTAAATTTTAAAATTTTAAATTTAAGTTTACTAATTACTTGATATTTTTGTGATATTTTTATTTTTATATTATTATTTTAGTTATATTTATAATTTAATAATTATATCGATATGTAGTAATTTCAAATAATTCGCACCTAGCATGGAGATAGTGCTAGGACAATTGTATGGATGTGTGACACTTTAAGTTGAGGAATCGAGGACACCTGGCAAACAAACAATATAATTGTATATGAACTGGAGTTCGACTATCCACCCAATCAATGGAAAAATTAATTTCATCCAAACCTAATCCCGCTTTTCTGCGAGCCTATTGCTCACAGGCATGCTGGGTACGTCAAATCATTCCAACCCTACAACGCACCCCTAGATAGCGATGTTTAAGAATTGTAGGAATACTTTCTCAATTCTATTTTAATAGGTTAAATTTGACAAGACGCATAGACATAGTTATGAAAACACGTTAAAACTTAATTTTGTGTTTTATATTTTTACGCTATTAATGTCTAAAAAAGTAATCAAAAAGCTAAGGTAGTGTTTGGATATATTTTTGTTTAATTTTGTTATGTGTTTAGTATGTATTTTGAGAGAATGAGTTATTGAAGAATGTAAAAATTATTTTTTGGAATGCTTGTTTATATTTTGGATGAAACATTTTTTACTACAACAGCCAAATTAATACTTTTTTATTGGGTTTTTAGGGTGAAAATTGAATGAAGTAATTTTTTAATATTAAAATAATAATAAAATATATAATATATAATATATGTATGTATATATTAAAAAATATGAATTTTTTTAAAAAAATAAAAATATATTTAATTATGTTTCCCCAAAACAATGTTGCTCTAGAAAAATATAACCAAAACAAAGCCTAACTCATTGCATTGAATGAAGAGTCTCCAAGTGGCAAAAAGAATTTCATTATTAAAAATTTGCTTTCTTAGCAAATGTTGTTTTTTTTAGATAACAAATAATAAAATTCTTAATTATCAATTCATAATTTTGTTAGATAAAAAGGCAACAAAATAATTATGCATTATTTGTAAAAAAATTAATATATACAAAAAAGAAAAGAAAAGAAAAATAATCAACTATAAGTTTATTGTAATGAGGGTTAACTATGAGAACATCTATTTTGAATTTTGATAGATCAATTTCGTAACTAAAGTTATGAATTTTAGCATTAGATATAGATTGACCATAATTAATGCCCTAATTTTTTTTAGTCTGCATAATTTTCACTATTATTTTTAAAGAAAGTATTTGAAAGTTAATTCATTACATTAAATGAGAGTGTTTCCAAGCAGGAAAAAATAAATTACAATATAAAATTTTACTTTGAGTAGCGGTGTAAGTTGAGTTGAGCTGGCTCGACTCGACATAGAAAAGCTCCACTCGAGCTTGATAATATTCAAGCTTGCGCTGAGCTTATCAAGCTTGAGTTTTAATACAGTGACTCGAAAACTCGCAAGTTGATTCATGCATGAACTTAAGTGTTTATACATATAATATATAAGTATTAAATAATTTATAAAAATATACTTAAAAATATATCCAACATATTAAATAATTTTCAAACTATAATTTATTTGTTTACTTATATATTACTTACTAAATAATAATTAATAATTATAAGATACAAATTTTTATAAGTTGTGAAAGATAATAGCATGATAGCTCCAATGAAAAATAAAAATTATTTTATTCAAATATTTTTATGATACATATGATATGATACTTATTTACCTTGATATTGTACGATATATTATATATGATTAACACAAATTTTTTAAATTTAATATTACTAGTAATTTGTAATTATCTTAAAAGGTCCATTTTTAAATTTTAATACTCAAACTTGAAAAGTCAAAAGAATAATGTACTTAAAATTTATAAAAGCTTATAAATCTTTAATAAATTACATGATTATAAAACATATAATTACTTCATAAAAATAATTATTATAACAATTAACAAGTCATTGATTATTTTCTTATATTTAATAATATTAAGTCAATATGGATACATAGTAACAATATCAATATTATTAATATTTTATATTTTAATTCCAAAGTTATATTATTATTTATCACTTTATGTGTATAATATATACATTTTAAATTACATTGTGCATATTTTTTAGATCTAATTCTCCGACTAAAAATTCACCATATGCTTATAATTCACTTTTATATTCTAAAGTATAAAAATATGCATTATATTTGAATGTTGGCATATGTCTTATAAGCTTAAACTTGGGTTCGAGCTTAATTGTTGCTTGATGTCTAATGAGTTCACTAAGCTTGTTCAAGCTCGATATTCATTAATAAATTTGAGTTTGAGCTTAAAATTAGAAGTTCGATGAGCCCAAGGTCAAGCTCAAGCTCGAGCTCGAGCTCGAGTTCATGTATTTTACAGACAGGCCGAACTTAAGCTTGGAATTTTTGCTAAGCCTAACTCATTTGTAATCCTAATCTTGAGATGTTATAAAAAATCAAACAATAATCTTTTTATTTTTTTAAAACTATAAACATTAAATAGGGGAAAATGGTAATTGATGATGGTGAGGGGTGTTTGGTAGGGTACTGAGTTGTGATCCAATCTAATCGACTAGATGGAAGGTCGAGAGGGGGTTAATGATATAGTTAAGTCGAGTCCTGCAATCAATAGCACACATTAGTATTTAGTTGACTATAAGATAAAGCAACAGAATTAGGGCTTTTAAGTGATAATAGGCATACCTTGCTGAAGGTTGGCAATGGGGGTATTTATAGCCTTTCTAGAGAGGTTGATATATCAATTATGCCCTTACTTATACAGAGAGGGCTTTTGTCTTCACTTGAGGACCTTTAGGTTTTCTCTATTTTGTGTACTATTTTAGGTGGCACTTTCTCTAGCTTTATAGGACATAATAGTATGAAGGAGGCGCACACTACCTTGGTGTTGTGGAAAGATGGTATTAGTGGAGGGAAGTGTTAATAATACGAAGGCATGTCGCTTGTTAGAGCATTTAATGTGGCAGAGATGGTGGTTGCAAGACTGTTCTGAATTGTTCGGATTGACCTGTTAAGGTGGAGATGAATACTTATCTATGAACTATCTGCACATGCTCTAGTCAATGAGATGGAACTCTATTGGACTCAATCAGGCAAGGTATCAATACTCGTATTGGGAGAAGGGCCCAAATGAAGCTGGACCTGGTTGATCATTAATGGGCTGGGCCCGATAGCCCATTGGGTTATCCCAAGTCATATATTTCTCCTGGTCGAATGTTATTGGGTTAGGCCAATTGGGTAATCTCGTATCATGAGTCTTTCCTATTCTCGAGTCGTGATCGAGATGTTCGACGAGAAGGGATGAGGAGTAGCAGATTCATGAAAATTGAAATATGCTCGATGAGAAATTCAATACATTGATAACAAATACATTTCAAAAATTGACCAGGGTTTTAGTGCATTTAATGCGATTGTTACATTGGGCAATGCAAAAAAACAACCGACATATGTGTAAGAATTACCTAGTAGACGGTTAGATTAATCGGTTAGCCTACCAGCTAGATAAAACCTATAAGTAGCGCAGTGAAATTCTTACATTTCACAATTTCACAACATATTGAGAGGTTGAGATTGATAATTTACTGCTCTCTCCGCTAGTCGAGTTTCATTTAATGTTGTTAACTGTACGTTTTCTACAATTTTGAGCAAGTTTAAATCTTCTTTACTTTGACCACATATCATTTAACAAATATATTGAGAGTGTTTGGGGAAGATAGTAATAGGTGAGTGATAGTGAGGAAACCCGATCAAATGTGGGTTATACTAGGGGAGAGATAGCTTGACTAGTGAGTCTTCTAGTGATAGTTCAACTTCTTTTAGTAGTTCAAGTGATACTTAAGGTGACGCTGTAGGTGGGGCTAGGCCAAGTGAACCTCTCGTCTCTCATGGTCAGTTATTCATGCTCGACCATTACAACAAAAGTGTATCTAAGACCATAAATAGTAACCTTAATTTGCTTAAGCGATTATATCACATTCCCCTAGGGTTCGAGTTGATCATCCTTAGACCTATTGCTAAGATGCATTGACCTCCCGTTGGGTGTATAACGGTGTTCAAGGAGGCCATGAAGTGTGGGCGAAGGTTTCTCCTTACATAACCTATAGTCGACCTCCTGACAGGTCTCCATGTATGTATAACCCAACTCCTTCTAAACTATTTTTCAACTTTGTGTAGCTTTGTTATTTTAATGTCAATACATGATTAGCCCCCCAACTTTTGCTAACTTTTCTAATCTCTTCTATCTCCCAATGTCTCGGAAGCCAAGTAGCATCGAGGAGTTGGGATTTTATTACTTCATAGCCCGCCTTTGTTGAAAATTCTTAGTGACCCCCCTCTTCTTCACATGGCTAAGAGTGGAAAAAATGATACTTCTTTGTTTGAGCACCGAGTGGGGTTGTGTTTAACATCCCCATGGGGTGGTTGAAGGGGCATGTCAAGATGCCAAGAAATGAGAACCCTACATAGCCCAACACTTTTATTTGGAACTTGACCCTATTTTGTCAAATAGAAGCGTCTAGGTATATCAAGGTGAGGAACTTGGTATAAGTAGACTTATTGCCTGCTCAGCTAGATTTGCCATCTGATGCTTGACTAGGTAGATGTTCTTATTGACTTTTTTCTAACTTTTTGCTCCAACTTTCTGGTCGATCCTGATATGTTTGCTTTTCTTGTGCCTCTTTCAAATTAAGAGAAAATCATGAATTACACGCGTGCATAAGTAATGGCCCACCAGCAAAGGGTGTTGAAGTGTCACAAAGCATCTATTCGTTGAGAGATTGGCCCTCAGGTCACTTTACAGATACCAACATTGTCGTGTGCTCTCCAACCAATTTCTGTTGAGGTGAGCAGCCCAGTCTCTCGACAAAAAAAAACCAGCCATTAAGTGGCTTGGGCCTGCTTGAAAAAAGACTACATTGGAGAAAGGGAAAAAGAAATCTAAGGCCTCGACCCAATTGGCTGAGTCTGACCTCTTTAGGCCTCAGCTAAATGATGACTTGTTCCCACTGCCTAACTTTTCTTCACCAAGGTTCAACACCGATGTCGCGATTTGAAATTCCTTGTCGATGATCATGGCAGGGCCAACCAGAGCCATACCCCTGAAGGTGATAATGGCCGAACTTTTCATATTCGGCCAAAAAATGATGTTGGAAATGAGCTAGCTAGAGGCCCTTAAGGCACTAGCTTATTACCTTAATATGGTAAGAGTCTAGTTGAGTTTAACTCATTTTTTTCAAGTTTGTGTTTAAATTCTCAACTAAAGTTGTTACTATTATAGGTCAACTAGCTAGGTTATCATTTTTATCGAAGGTCTGAGTTAGCCCTCGATGATCGAGAAAAGCTCTAAAAGGAGTAAGAAAGTGCTAAGGATATGAAGGCATGACTTAATTCCATGCAGTTAAGAATTAATCAACTGGCTCAGAAGGTCGATAAGAAAGACGCGCAGCTGTTAGCTGTGGTGGTTGAGAAGAGCAAACTTTATGAGTTATTGAGGAAGGCTAAATTAGATGTTGAGGCCTCGTACAACATTGGTTGAACACAAAGGCACAACATCGCTCCAAGTACTCTCAAAACATATTTTTTATGGTGCTCTTAGGCATTCCAAAAGAGGATGTGTAGTAGTTCATGTTGTGCTTAGCATTTCAAGATGCCAGTGTTGCCTTCTTGATTGGCGATGTGACTGAGGCATTTGAGGAAGTGGTGAAGCAATTAGAGTTCTTGGGGCATCAGTTTTGCCCCGAGGACAAGGAGTGCCTCAATCTACTTCAAATCAAGTAGCTTGAGGACTATCCCAACCCCCCGACCATCGAGGAGAATGCACCAGTGGCTGGAGCCATCGCTGCCCCCACCTAAGATTGGTCAAGGTGGCCAAAGAGTTTGATTTCATGAATGACTTTGCATTTAAAATCAAAGACAACAGAATTGATGTTGTTGTTTACTTTTCTCCCATCAAGCGCACTTTTCTAACTAAAGAAACAAGGCCTTCTCGATCGGATAAAATTATCTAGCCAGTGCCTATTCCCATGCTTGAGCAAGAGGTTGAAGGCCTCCTACTGTTGTGTGTGTGCCTTCAAGTGATGAGCTCGACCGTGCTATAAATGAGGTGGCCGCTCGAGGAGCTGGAGTTGAAGATGATGGGTTGAGTTAAGATCAACTATTTTTATTTTTTGCTTATATTCACCCTACGTGGCGGTTTGATCGAATGTATGGAAGAGAAAAATTTGTATAATATAAATTGATGTTTGGTTATATATAATATCAACTTTGTGCTCATTTCTTGTTGTCGATTCACTCTCTTCATTTTCATTGCTTTAATTTTTGCAAACTGATTGCATGAACAAGTGAAAAAGTAAACCTTTCTTCAATGTAATTGGTCGAATAGTCCAATCTTTTAATAAAGCAATGGATGATGCTTAATTGGAATAATCAAAATAAGTTAGTGGTCAATTTTAAGATCAACTTCTAGAGAAATAATTGAATAAATCTAAGGATACTCACATCGACTTCACCCATTTAAAATAGATTTTAAAATAGTCTTTGTTGTTGACTACTTGGCTAAATTGAGATATTATTTTCACAATCAGATGAGTAAGCTTGGTGCCATGGTCGATTGTGGATTGATTTTTTTAAATTAACTCCAAGTTGCTGCTTGCCCTTTGTATTATAATTCATGTGTTGGTTGAGCAACCTTAGTTATTGCATTGACGATAGTGTCGTTTCTAAGTTGTGTTCAATGGCATAGTTGATTTTATAGGATTTGCTCTTATATCAAACTGGGCTAGAAGCCATGGCTACTATTCAAAAATGGTATAAGGTTGACTAAGGGATCAACTTTAAATTATTTATTTGTCTATTAAGTAGGGCTAGAAGCTTTGGTTACGGTTTGCAACTTATTTTTGGTCAACTACAGGGTCGGCATTAAATGATCAACTCATTTATCAAGTAATTGGGCTTAAAGCCATAGTTTGCAGTTTGAAATCAATTTTTGGTCGACTATGAGGTCGACGCTAAATGATCAACTTGTTTATTAAGTAATTAGGCTTGAAGCCACAATTTACAATTTGAAATTGATTTTTTATTGACTATCGGGTCGATGCTAAATGATCAACTTATTTATTAAGTAATTGGGCTTAAAGCCATACTTTGCAGTTTGAAATCGATTGGTGGTCATCGATGGGGTTGACATTAAACAATCAATTTGTTTATTGATTTAGTGCTGAAAGCCAAAGTAGAGAGTGAGTAGTTGTCGAAATGTAGGTAGTGTTCATTGATTTGGAATCATATTACAAAACAATTGAGTGGAGACGTTGGTCTCTTTACATATAATTTTTTTTTCAAGTTCATTGCACTCCATGGTCGAGGGAGCTCGTTGCCATTCATATCTGCTAGTCGATACAAGTTGTGATTCACCACTTTAATGACAATGTAGGGGCCATCCCACTTTGCATTAAGTTTACCCACATTTTTTGAGACTTCAACTTTTTTGAGGATGAGGTCCCCCACTTTAAAGCTTGTTGGTCAAACTCACTTGTTGTAATGCTAGGCCATCTCCAACCTTATCTTTGCATTATTGTATATGCAAATCTGGCACAGGTCATCAATTATTTTTAGATCGAATTCTCTTCCAGACTCATTCTTGATCAAGTTGTGTTGGATTACTCAAGTTATGTGTTATATCAATTCTATTGGAATAATTGTTTTTTACTTGTAGACCAGACTATAAGGACTATGACCTATGGTGGTTTGATGAGAAATTCTATATGCCTATAGCTCGTCCACCCAACTTGCTCTGGATCCTTTAAGTCGAGCCTTGAGGTGGTCTAGGACAATCCTATTTGTGACTTCTATTTGCCCATTGGCTTGAGGGTTCTCAGCCGAGTTGAAGTGTTGTTGAATTTCTAAGATTTTGCACCAATTCCTTATGCTTATGCTATTATCTGATATCAATACTTTAGGCAAGTTGAAATGGTAGATAATGTTTTCCTATAGGAAACTTCTGATGGCCACATCGATTATCTTTGAAACCGCCTATACTTTGACCTACTTCATGAAGTATTCAATCATAATGATAATGAATTTTCTTTGACATGTGGTTTTCGGGAAAGAGATGACTATATCTATCCCCCATTGGTCAAATGACCATGTGATTTGAATCAGCACTAATGTTGATGCTGGCTGGAGATGTATGTTAGAGTGGAACTGGTAAGATGGGCACTTTTTGGCGAAGTCGACTGCATCTTTTAGCAAATTTAACCAAAAATACCCATATCTGACAATTTTGTGGATTAAAGGTCATCCTCCAGAGTGATTACCATATATTCTTGAATTGACTTCTTGTAAGACCTCCGGAGCCTGCTTTAGGGTCAAGCACCTCAATGGTAGTTCAGAAACTAATCTCCTATAAAGTTGACCATATTCGTCAAGGGTGAACTTCGCTGCTCAACCTTTAAGTCTACACACTTGTGCTTTATCCTTAGGTACTTTTCCTTTCTTTAGGTAAGCGTTCATTTCATTCTGCTAAGAGGGAGTTGTTTCCTCGATTTACCTAACCAAGTTCTAGTCGCAATCACCTGCGATGGGTTTGTTGGCGATAAAAATGTGATAGTTTTATCCCTAGTTTCTTTTGTTGAACTTGCAAATTTTGACAATGCATTTGCCCTTTCGTTTTCTAATCGAGGGACTTGGCTAAAGGTGAACTTTTTGAACTGTTGCTTCAATTTCTTGACCTTAGCCAAATAATTGCTCATCTAGCCTCCTTAGCTTCGAAGGTTTTCTTTGAACTACTCTATGACCAGCTGGGAATTAGTAATGGCTGCCAGCTGCTTGACTCTCCTATCAACGGCCATCCTCATACAAGAAAAAAGGCCTTCATACTTAGCTCGTTATTAGTGATGAGGTAGTTAAGTTTAATGGCAAAGTCATACTCCTCAAATTATGGAAAGCATAGGGAAATACCTAATCCTCCTTCTGAGGAAGTTGCTAAGCCATTAACATACAAAGTCCACATAAGGGAATCTTGGTCAAGTGCATCAAGCAGGTTGAGTCTATCTACAATAAAGTCTGCCAACACTTGAGCTTTTATAGCAATTTGGGGCTATAAGGTGAATTCGAATTTTCCTAACTCAATGGCTTACTGTGTTAACCTTCTCGATGTATCAGGTTTTAATAGTACTTATTTTAGTAGTTGATTCTTCAAGATAATAATGGAGTCAGATTGAAAATAGGACCTCAATTTCTTGGCCACAGTAACCAAAGTAAGGGTGAAATTTTTGATCTTTAGGTAATTATGTCTGGGCCATACAATGCTTTGTTGCTATAGTACATAGTTCGATGGGTGCCACGCCTAGTCAAGACTAGAACCGAACCAATTGCTGCCAACGAGGTTGCCAAACAAATATGCAAAACTTCTCCGACTTCAAGCTTGGCTAGTATTGGTGGTGTTCATAAGTATTATTTTAATTCAACTAAGGCCTGGTCACATTACTTCATCTATTGAAATTTTCTTGTGTTCCTAAAATTTTTGAAAAATGGTAAGCTTTTATCTGCTAGCCAAGCAATGAATCACCTTAGAGCTATGATTCTTCCAACCAAACACTGAACGTCACTAGCTGTTCGAGGGGATGAGATGTCCAGAATTGCTTGGATCTTTTGTGGATTTGTTTCGATGCCTCTCTGACTAAACATGTGGCCTAAAAACTTTCCTTATCTTACCTTGAATATGCACTTAGGATTAAGCTTCATGTCAAACGCTCTCAATATTGAAAATATGTGGCTGAGGTCAGTTAGGTGGTTTCACCATTTTTCTATTTTAACAATCATGTCATCAATGTAGATGTCCACGGTCTTGCTGATCTCATTTTTTAACATAAAATTCACAAGTCTTTGGTAGGTTACACTTGCATTTTTTAGCACAAAATGCATGGCCAAAAAATAGTATACATTATTGGGAACCACAAAAAAGGTCTTATCCCTGTCCTTAGGGACCTTAAAAATTTGATAATAACTTTGGAATGAATCTTTCATGCTTAAAAGATCACAACCAGTATTAGAATCAACTAATAAATCTATGGGAGGCAATATGTAAAGGTCTTTAGGACAAGCTTTATTCAAATCAGTAAAGTCATTACACATTCTTCATTTTCCCTTATTCTTAGGGACAAGGACTACATTACAAAGTTAGCTAGGATATTGAATTTCTATGATATATCCTACTTCTAAAAGCTTTTTGACCTCTTTGTTGATTATTTGGCAACTTTTAGTATTGAAGGTTCTGATCTTTTACTTGACTGGCTTGAATGAGAGGTCCATATTCAAGTGGTGGACGATGATACTAGGTTGATTCCTTAGAGGTCTGCAGCTTTCAAGGCAAAGACATCAATATTCGTTCTGAAAAAATCGGCCATTAAGCACTCCATACCACTCCTTAGATCATTCCCAATCTTCATGGTCTTGTCGGGATTCCTAGTTTTAAGCTCAATGGTCTTGAACTCCCCAACGAATTCGACCCTAGTCTCATTCAGCTTTCTCTTTTTATTTTGCTGTGTCTCTTCAGGTTTTGTTACTTGGACGTCCCCTAATGGTTTTAGTTTTGGTCGAGCGTTTTGTTCATTTGCCTTGACTAAAATTGTGTAACATTGCCAAATCTTTCTTCATGTTGCAATGCAGTTCACCAGTCCCAGCAACTATCAGAAACTTGACCTTTACATGGTAGGTTGAGACAATAGCCCTAAAGTCATTCAGCGCTGATCGTCCAATTATAGCATTATAAGTAAAAGGTGTATCAATTACTAGGTAGTTGACCATAAGCATTATTCGTCGAGGTGGTTTTCCAAATAAAATGAATAAGTTTATAGACCCTTCAAGGATGATCTTTGATTGCCTAAATCTAACTAGTGAGTTACAAACAGGCTCAAATTTCAACTTTTCCATGTTCATTCTCTTCAATGTTGATAAGAAAATTATATTCATGGATCTGCTATTTTTGACCAAAACCTTTCTGACCTCAAAGTTAGCGATCTCAACTGACACAACAAGGGGGCAATTTAGCTTATTGTCAACACGTTGGTTCTTGATATGTGAGAGGTTAAATTCAAAAAAAAGAGATAGGTTCTGTGCTGTGGAGAGTTAGAAAATTGCTTCAATTGTAGAAGATTTAGTCGATTCCAGCTTCATTTGATTCTATTTTCTTGTTAACTTGGAGTTTTCTCCAGTCGGGCCTCCAGTAATAGTGCCGATCACTTCCCTGAGGGGTGGGTGCAGATCATAGGCAGGCTTCTTTCCTTTGTCTTTTTTCCTCAGGCTAACTAATTTTTTTCTATAGGGAGTTTGGTTGGTTTGGCCATCTCTTGTCTAGCTTTTTTATATATAAATATTTTCAAATGTCCTTGTTGATTCAGGCTTTCAATCTTGTCATGTAGATTGAAATATTCTTAAGTGTTATGGCCTTTTTGCCTGTGCAAATGACAATATTTTTTGGATTTCTTCATTATCTCGATTTCAGTCAACTTCTTAGGTTTTTTGAGGAGGTTATCGTGCTAAATGGCAAATACCACCCCTTTTTTGGCAGTGTTTAGTAGTATGTAGTTGTGAAATCTCTTAATGGGAGATTGATGACAATTCTTATGATGTCTGTTATCTTTCTCCTTAGCTTTCTTCTTATCATTGTTGGATTGCCATATTTGAGTTTGTTCATTTCCTTTTGGAGCATTTACCTCTTCGCAAGGTTGAGTAATTCCTCTATTATTCTTAGTCTCTCTCAGACTAATGCATTGGTGCATTCTTTGTATCAAAGACCAAAGAAAAGTATATCGATAAGAAACTCTATTTGGGAATTATTAATCTTCAACACCTCTATGTTGAATTTGGTGCAAAAATCTTGAAGAGACTCTCCCTTGTTCTATTTAACTATGTGCGAATAAGTATGGAGCAGTTTTGCTTTCCTTTGGCTAGCAAACTTGTGGAGGAACTTATCACAAAGTTGATCATATGAGTAAATCGATGTCAACTCCAACTTGACAAACTAGTGGAGAGCAGTACTTTAGAATATGGTGACTAGTATTTTGGCATGCATGTACTCATTATGCCTGTGGAACTACATCATATGTTCGAATTGAAGTAAGTGCTCATTTAGGTGGGATGAACCATCATACTTGGGGAGACTGGTGGGAACCTTAGCATTAATAGTTATGCTCTTGTTGATTATCTCCTACACAAACAACGACTCTCCTTTATGGCGAGGTCGGGGTGCACCATCATAATAAGGGTTCCTTTCAGTGTTTCTCTTGAAAATCTCTTCCAATCATCTGTTTAATTATTGCACTTGGGGGGATACTTTTTCCCACTCTTCTCGATCAGCTTGGGACAGATTTCTATTCATTTGAGGTTGTTATCGCTCAACCCAATTGCATTGCTGGACTCAAATAGGTCTAGTAAAGTTATCCATGAAATTAGCAACTTCTTCTTGAGGGTTTGGTCGAGTTTCTTCCTGCAAAAAACATCCTGGGCTGTTTTCACATCGATTAGTTGGGCATTTTATCTCTTATTTGCCCCTATTCTCTCTTAGGGGCCTCTCCTTATGCTGTGAAGTTTAAGTGGTGGCACTGGTAGCTGGCTTGAGCTGGTTGTCATGTTTGTTGAGAGTTGTATATAATTGAGCCGAAATGTGGGTTGATATCTACTCGCTTATCAACTACACGAGCTGCGGTATAGTTAGAGTGACTGCTTGTTCTGGCTGGGAGTTAGGTCCAGCCATATCTTGCTCTTGTTGGGGTCGAGGAGGAAGGTTTATCTATTCTCCTCTCTCTAAAAAATGCCTCACCTTATGTTAACCATTGTTTCTCAATTACGAACTTAATTTCCCATAGGTAATGCTAAATGATGATGGTAAGGAGTGTTTATTAGGGTATTGGGCTGTGACCTAATCTAATCGACCAAATGGAAGGTCAAGAAGGGAGTTTGATGATATAGCTGGGTTGAGTCCTGCTCCTTCAAGCTAGCTTAGGAGCCATCGACTAAGACACTCCAACGTTCAAATCAGTATTTAGTCAACTAAAAAATAGAGAAGTAGAGTGATGGCTTTTGAGTGATAATTGGCATGCATTGCTTAAAGGTGGTAATAGGGTATTTATAACCTTTTTGGAGAGATTAATATGTTAGTAATGCCCATACTTATACAGAGAAGGCCTTTGTCTTCACCTAAGGACCTTTAGGTCTTATCCACTGTGTACTATTCTAGTTGGCGCCTCTTCTAGCTTTATAGGACATGGTAATACAAAGGAAGCTCGTAGTACCTTGGTGCTATAAAAAGATGGTACTGGTGGAGGCACGCATTATTAATGCGGAGCATGCTACCTATCAGAGCATTTAATGCGGTAGAGATGGTGGTCATATAACTATTCTGAACTGCTCTAATCGACCTCTATGTGTCGAGATAAATACTCATCTATGAGCCATCTGATGAGATAGAACTCTGTTGGACTCAAATGTCTCCCTAGTTAAAGGTTGAATAATCATTCTCAATCTAAACTACCACACTCTAGTTGACTGAGTAAGGTAGTAATAATTGTGCTGGGAGAAGGTCCCAAATGAGGCTAGACTTGGTCGATCCCTGGTCAATCGTTAATGGGCTAGGCCTAATAACCCATTGGGTTGTCCCAAGTCATATCTTTTGCCTAATCAAATGTTATTGAGTTGAGCAAGTTGGGCTACCCCATATGAGTAATATCATATACCCAACTCACGTCACACTCCACAATTTCTTTAAGGCCGTGAAATTTCCACCTTAAATCATGATAATGCTACGATGTTTTGATTGTGAATTTTCATTGAAACTAAAATTGGAAAAAGGATATTAAAAAACAAAGCGTAAAATGTTATTATTTAAATGATGAAATTTTTTTATTTCTTACGATGCTTTTTCTAAAATGTATTTTTCTCTAAAAAAAACACAAATAAAATCGAACAAGCACAAAGAATGGGAATAATTTAACTGAAAACCCACAATCTTAGTGATTGAATTAAGTAGATCCATCCCCACCCCTTTCCCCTTCATCCCCCCTTCCCACACCCCTCAACAAAAAAATAAAAAACACACACTTAAAAAAAAATTGTTAATGTTATATGAAATAATTATTCTGATCGTTATTGATTTATATCCCACTTACACCCGAGAGACATTTAGATAAAATTATAATGAAAAGACAAATATGGTCTATTGAAAGGGACCACTTACAAATTCATTAAGAGGGGACTGTCAAACCCAATAATCAGTCCGCTGGAAATTGAATCAATATAAATATTAGCATTATGAAAAAAAAATTATCAAATCACTTTATCAAAATAAACACGTTCTTAAAAAAAAAATCCACAACTTCATTATTTGTGAAAAAAGACCACGAGCCACCCTGGCACGATCGTATTTTAAGCTCATTCGAAAGGTGCACGTGCTCATAATCCATAGCATCGATAAAATAATAAGAGGCCTCATGCAGCAATATGCATTCTAGTGCTGCGGGTGGCATAAACAGTGGAAACCAGAAGTTTCTATGTAATTTAGCATATATTTTTGTTTTTATGTGAATAGTGGATGGTGATAAGGGCGAAGCAATTAAAGCTCGGGGTAATTAATTAATGGGAAAATAAAAGTTGGTGGTGCACACAGTATCAGAAGAGCCCATTAAATTCAGCATGCATGCCGTGGTCCCACCCAACCTTGCATATATATATATATATATACGTGCATATATATTTCACATTTATGCAATTTTGTTGCTACCCCCAATTTCTCAATTTTGTCACCATCCAAAGCCATGTCCGTTGTCGAGATGCGCAAAATGTAAAAATAACTGAAGAAAAAAGGGTTTCCCCATGGAATCTCCATTCAGTGCATAATGAAAGACTGAAAAGACAATAGGGTCATATGTTGGAAGAATCCGATTCATTGGATGTAGCCTTCATTCCAACTCCAAAAATTAATAACAGTTGTTGAGAGCTCTCTCTCTCTCGCCATTTATTTATTTATTTTTTCATTTTATAAATAAACAATTGTTTGTCATATATATTTAATATATATTTGTAAGATGAAATATGTGATAATGCTAAATTGGAAACACAGAAGCCCAAAAATAATAACAGTTATGAGATAATTTTAAAATACTTTAATGAAAATAATGATGTGTACCATTTCTGTTTTCTAAAGTAATAATGCGCTGCGGAAAAATAAAAAAAATAAAAAAAAAACACTTTCTTAACTTTAATCTAAAACTTCTTATTGAATCAAACTAAACTGAGAGTTTTAGATGATAGTTCAAAATGTACAAATTAACTCCTGGTTTCATTAATGTCATTACTTCATTTTAGATTGACTAATTAAGAAAAATCTTTTTTTTTAAAAAATAAAATTTTAACCATAAGAATAATTTGAAAATAGGGGGATATGCATGTAAGAACAATGGGGCTTTGTTCTCCTATATTTTCCGAAAATATTTTTCAACTTAAAAAAAAAAAATAGAATTGAGGCACATTGTCCAATCTTTCTTCTAAAACACTATAATTTTATACCAAAAAAACTCTTTACAATTCACCCAATAAACCCTATACCCTAAAAATGACATCTACTCCCTCATTTTCTCACTATATCTTTTACATCATTTATTCATTTATTATTCTCTAACTTCATTCACACACACACACACACACTTACATATATATATATAAATATTAAAAATTTACTGCTTAAAAAAATTCTAACACTCATGTTTATAAATTCAATTAAACTAATTGTTGAAAAAAATAATTAAATTTGATAAATAATTTATCTACTAAATAACATATTAACTTAATTGAATTACTTATTAATTAAATAATATATTAGTTATATTTAATCTTTAATGTATTAATTAAACATTAAATTCATTCATTTAATAAATAGGATGCTTTAATTTGATATAATAAATAAATGAATCTTAACAATTAATATTTATATTTATTTAAATTATTATAAAAATGTAATTATGGTGTGATATTTATTTAATAGTCTATTACATTTAATAAATTAATATTAATATAATTAAAGTAATTGTCAAGAAAATTAATTAAAATTAAGTAAAAATTATTTTGTTTACTAAGAAGTAATTTATTTATTAAATAATGAGATTAAGCAAATAAATAACTTATCAAATTAATCAAATTAATTTATTTAATTATTTAAATAACTTGTTATTTACATTAATTATGTTTCATATTTCACATATAATTAAACATTGCATTTATTTGTTTAATAAATAATTTAAAATGATTTAGTTTCATATAACATAAAATTATTTTTTTTTAATTTGATGAATCGTTATTAAGTCTTATATATATATATATATTATTTTATGTAAAATAAATAACTAAATTTAATTTATACATAAATCATAAATGACAAATAGTTAAATAATTATATTTTAATTAATTAATAATAATTAGTTTACAATTAATGCACATTAATTAAATTTTTTATATATGCCAATATCAACAATTGTGATATAATTATGATATTAGTTGATTTTTATAATTAATATATAATTATAATTTTATAAATAATTAGTATTTATTAATAAATATTTTATTTCAAACAATACATCTTTTGTTGACGTTAAATTTATAAAAATATAAATATCAAAATAAAGCAATAATTGAATTAATTACATATCATTTTATTAAAACAATATATCAATCATTACATATGTACACACATCATCCAACTATATATAAATATACATACATATATATAATATATTACATAAAAAATCACTTCACCTTATAAATTCAATAAAAAGGTAATTGATTAATGTCAATAGTAAAATTTGTCTCTTCTAAAATACAAAAAAAAATTCATTCTTAATTTATTTTTCATATTTCTCAAAAATAAAAAGAAATACTTAACATATTTTTCAAATTTTATTCAAAACTCTATTCCTGATTTTTTTAAAAAGAAAATAACAAAATGCAGGGAACGAGGCATGAGGTTTCCCACGAATGAGAATGTAAGGCACAAATAAGCTAGAAAGTAGAGCCTAACAGCCTGTTTGGTTTTATTTCCACAAGCTCTTTTTATTTTCATTCAAAAATAAAAATTAAAACTATCACTTTCTCTCTATTTTCATTTAAACTATTTATATTTTTATTTTCAAATTCTTTCTAAACCTACTCTATCTTCTATTATCATATCAATCAAATTCACATTTGATTTGATATAAAATATCAATTGTTATTTTAAAAATTAATAAAATATGCACATATTTTTAAAAAATAAATATTGTTAAAAATAAAAAAATATAAATTAACCATCTTTTCAATTCTATACATATTTTAATTATTATTTTCTAAAAAATCATCCAAATATATTTTTATTTTTTTTTAAATTTATAATTAATTTTTTAATTTTTAAAAATAATTAAAAATTGAAAGTGGCTCTGTAAATAAAATCAAACGGGTCCTAAAGTCGTGTTTGGGGCCCGTTTTCCCCAACAATGCCACATTGAACAACAGTGACACTGCGGCAGCTGCAGAACAGTGGTCGTACGGTCCACAGCCTCAACTAAACTTGTTTGAAGGTTCCATAATGTCTTTATGACTCATCATCTCTCTAGCTTATCTTATCCACACTGTCTGTCACATTCTTCACTTCCTGTTCTGTTTTTTTCCCCAGCTACTACTTTTCAATTCCCGCATCTCCTCGTATTCCCATCCTCCACAGTGGCCTTACAAAAATTATTCAAGGATCGTGCTCAAAGAAAATAAATTAATATCAATAAACAAATAATAAGTTGTCCTGAGGTTTCTTCGAATTTGTTTCTTCAAAATAATTTTCAATTCGAGAAATGAAATTAATTGCTGCACAATATTTTATCACATTAATACAGTTAAACATACACTAAAACATTAATGTAAAATTATAATTTTACTTTGCAATTCAAAAACAAAAAATATTGATTTGACATTTATATTACGAAATGTCTCTTTCAAAAATAAAACGCCGAAAAATCTCTGATTGCCCCCAAAACAAAATCAAATATATACATCATTTTCTCCGATCTAACTCATCAAAATATGTTTTCCCCAAAAAACTAAAAAAATGCCAAACAAAGGGCTAGATTTTGCTAATTGGTGTTTTTATTTAATGATCAATAAATGAATTTGAACATTGCAGACAATTTAATTACATATGTACCTTTGAAACCTAAACCCAAGGAATCTCAGTGTGTTTTACTTTCCCCCCCTCCCCCCTTTGCACTCTATCTACCTTCACAAAGTATGCACTCAACACTGTTAGTTTCTTTAAAGAAAAAATGATTTCATTCACACATTCTTAATCACTAATGTAGCTTGTGAATAAAAGAAATTTCATGCATAGATTGGAAATGATACACATATAGATATTGCAAATAAAAGATTCAAACTATTGACATGCTCAATATATAATATAATTTTATGAATCATTACATTTAATTCATCCAATAAAATTGAGATATAAACATTGCAATGCCTTTCCTTTCCTTTCCTTTTTCGTTTTTTTTAGGATAATTTAATGCCCTTCCATTTCAGCCTCTCCTTAAAATGCTAGACAAAAGAATGGTACCCATTGGAGTCCAAGTAAGTTCCACAAAAAACGGAGATTGAGTTGGTTCAAAACCCAAGGACATTTTTTTTTGTACGAAAATTTCAACATAATGATTTTTTCAATTGTACGAAATTTCATTAAAAAGAAAAAATTAAAAAATTAAAAAGAAAGAAAGAAAGAGAGGACAGCACTCTTTTGAATCCAACTTCTTCCTCACACTTTATTTATTTATTTTCTTACTATTGATTATCTATTTATGAGTCATCTAAAGAGGAAACACATATTAGCCCTTTTTCCCTTTAGGAAAGCATGCGCCTAGCTAGATACCCACCCCAAAGTGAATTCACACTCCATTATTTGGGCCCGTGTGAATGTGACATTCTGGGGCACTATCAATCCTGAATATCACTATTGGATTTGACAATCATGGATAGCCAATTGAACTCACTCTTGAAACTTCCTACCTATTTCTTCTCATCATTGATTGGATGACATCCACTAATCTGCAAATTTTCATTTTGTGGTTCTTCTAATTATGGATAACAGTACACATTATGTTATATACTAATTAAATAATAAATGCTAAAATATTATATTTTTTGTAAATTTAATATTGACACGAATTGTGGTGGAACTGTTATTATTTTACAATTATATATATATACACACACACAAAAATAATAAAAATATCATCACAAATTATTAGTAACAATTTTTATTGTCGAATGAGTCAGTTCTACAATCTCGATGTGAGTTTATTTTATTTGGATTTGTCCTAAAAAAATCGATCCAATGTGAATTTTTCTATCCAAATATTACTCCATTGATGTGGTTCGATGAGATTGAATTAAAAAATTGCAGGATTAACATGAGGAGATAGAGATTTGTCAATAGTTTTTGATAATCTGTTTATTACTTAATACATTACACTGTACCAACTTTTGTCTAGTCACTTGACATCTCAACGATGTTATTCTTTTTTTTAATACACTTTTAACTGATTAAGAATCTCATAAGCATTTCGCTAAAAATTAAATTCTGCAAATTGATTAGGTTGGACTATAGTCCTACTTATTTATTTGGATTAGTGAATTCTTTCATAAACCAAGAAGTGTTGCTCGGAGTCTTTAAGAAAAAACTGTATTCTGCAATTGACTCAAGCCCAGCATATATCTAAGTGATTCATGGAAATAATAGTTTTGCAAAAGTTTGCTTTGATCTTGGATTTGAATGAAAAAATAAGCAAAAGAATAATTAATTTTCTTTTTAGAGTTTTTAATGAAAAATTGGAAAGGAATTTTGATATATAAAAATTGATTTTATTATGTCAACATTTTTTTTTTAATTCTTCCAAGTTACGTTGTTTATGAAATTTCTACTTATTTCTTGAATATGAAACCATTATAGTATAATTTTTATCAATATCACTTTTTTTTTTTTGATATAATATACGCTTTGCTGTATTCTACATCAAAATTCAATATCAAAAGAAATGAAAAGAGCCAAAAGACTATGTTAACTACAGAATTTGTACCGTAGCTATGAAGTTAACCACAGCTTTAGATTAATTGTGTGGCCACGCGTCCATACCCTCATTAGACAATTCGATATAAGTTTGGTTGCATTATGAGCCATTAATCGACCTATATACGAATAGTATTATTTTCAAAAAATAAAGAATATCGTATATGTTACAATAGTCAAGCGATTTCATAAAATACAGATATTAGTTAAAAATATATTAAAAAAATTTATTATTTGAGCAATTAATTGATCTAATAATATTATCTTCACACTTATGTAGAAAGCTTGAATTTAAACCATAACAAATTTATGCTCCTCATACATGTACAAATAAAAGAACTATTAGAAAAACTAAAAATATTGTTAGGATTCAGAAGTACTTAAGGTGTTGTTTGGGATGATAAAGGAAATGTTCATTTATGTTCGCTTTGATATCACAGATATACAGATAGAAAAAAGCTTTAACTTAATTTTGAAATTAAAAAAGAATTGTAATTAATATTCATTACATTTTCCTTCTTAATTGCTTAATTCGGACTACATCCAAGATTGTTTGATGACGTCACTAAATTTGATCACTGGGAACTGACTTCAGAGAGAAAAGAAAAACTAATAATAATGAGAAGAAGAAGAAGAAGCAAGAAAGAAAAATAGACATAATGGGCTGGGCATATTTGAGCACAATTAAGGGCCTGTTTGTTTATATTTCAATCTTGTGTTTACAATTTCTGACATTATTCAAAATTAAAAATAAATTTATCGAAGTTTTTCTTTTGTAGAAATAAAGATATATTTCCAAAAAGATTAACTATTATTAGTACCGACATTAATTAAGAATAATTTAGTTACACGAATGACTGACTAAAAATAATTACAAAAATACAAGTCCAATGATTAAGACTGATTCAGACAATCGTCCTAATTACAATTATGTATAAAATGGTTCCATCAGTGGAGGCCAGTACGGCTCCCCTCAATTTAGAGTAAATTCTGCAAAAATTATGGGTGGTTCAGCTATAAAAAGGATTGGATAAGTCAAAGGATAGGACATACAAGTTACAAGTAAAAGCTAGCTAATCATGGAGCAGGGGATTAGTCACGATTTTAATGATTGTTTAGTAAGGGGTAAGCATGATTACTTGGGATAATGCACGCGTGATTTAACGTTAAATCTTTTGGATGGTTATATGTTAAATCGTGTGTCTCTTTTTCCAGATTACTGTTTTACCCATTCAATGAGGGCATATTTTCTAAGCCAAGTGTTGTATCCTTTAGACGAATGAACTCCGGTGCCAATTTAAATATTTTGTTGTGAATTAATCTGAAAATTTGACTATACTTTAAAAAAATTTTAAAAGAAAAAATAGTTACTCGTGAAATGATATTTAGGAAGAAAAGTCTTCATTTCAAGTGGCGCGGCCTGCGCGTCTCTTCTCAAGCCTTTTGATTTGAGAAATATGATAGTGTTGAATTTATCTCATATTAGAGGACCTGAAGTTTTGCAATTAATTCTAGAACTTTTTCCATTTCTTATTCTTTAAAATTTGTTTTTATAAGAATAAAATTCTTCATTAATACGTATCGATTGAATGATATCTCAAAATTGGTGAATTTTCACATTTGACAGTAGATTTAATTATTATAAGTAATAATGTAATTTTTAATTATTTTATAAATTATTCCTATGTTGAGCAAATTTAAAGGAAACGGTGACAATGTAAAACGTTGTGGCACTATGATGGAAGAAATTAAAGTCAAGCCCCTTTTAAATCAGGCATTATGGATAATTTGATAAGTTTAAACCCCCCCTCCCTGAATACTTTATGTTAATTGTTATCAAATGCTAATTGGATGGGACCGTTTTCCTAATTTTCTTTTGACTGTTTTATATACAGAGAAAAAAATTATGACAATATATGTGATGAGGTTGAAAGTTATTTTTAGTGAATTGAGTTGTGTTTGAGTTAATTTGATCAGAGAGGTCGGAAGATCCAACAGTAAAATCTTCTTGGGTTGAAATTTGCAACTAATAACAAACGTCAGATTAGCTAATGCGCCCCCAACTAAGGTACTCTGACGCTCAAGTTAGTACTGATCGAGTGAGATAATTGAGCAGTAGAGTAAGAGTGTATAGTGTATATGGTGGGCCTGGAGGGTGGCTGACAATGGCGTATTTATAGTTTTCTCCAGGTAGATGATGCGTCTAAAATGGCCCTATTAAGTGTAGAGGGCTTTTGTCTTTATTTGGAAGTCGTTGGTCATTTTCCATCCTAGTACTATTTTAGATGGCATCATCTCCTATGTTTTAGGATAAATAGTACTCTAGAGGCCCACTTCCTGATAGAGTTGATGGCAGAGACGATACTGGGGTGGCACATGCCATTAATGCGGAGGCATACTGATTGTCAGAGCATTGAATGCGGCAAGAATATGATTCGGCATTAAAGTGAGCACTCAGGTCGACAGTGATCGATTAAACAAGGTGGTCGATAAAAGATATGGTTAAACGGACTAGGTGGCTTGAAGCCTCCCATCGGGTAAGGTCGAGAACAATCCGTTTGACTTTGAGGTTGTACTCGAGTGACTTGGCTTAGTTGAGTCCGGAGGTGTAGTTGGACTTCAGATGATAGGTGGGCTTGGAAGCTTTCTCTAAAGTTGATAACTTATTGAATTGAGCCTATTAGGCTATCTCATATCAATATGGACTTTAAAAAATTTCAATTATCAATATTTTTTTTTTCATATGTCAGATGCGATTATTGAGGATCTCAAATATTTTTAGTCGAATTATTTAAGATGTCCACACTCTCTCGTTAGATGAATGAAAAATCAAGTTGTTCATGTGTTAGTTGACAATATTACCTTAGTAATACTTAAAACTTGTAACACAGAATGTCAGAATTTCATTTGCGAAACTTCCTTACGCGCGCATGCTCATTTGTTAGATGAACAAGAAATCAAGCTACTTGCGTATTAATTAGAAAACTACCTCAATGTTAATTGAAGATTATAACATTCCGTTTGCTTACTATGCTATACTTTGAGGTTTGTGTTAAATAATAAAGACAAGTACTATATTATTACTTATTTGGGTTTGTAAAGCTTAGGATTTAGTCAATAATATTATTTTTTCAATAAACATATGTATAAAAAGTTTATTAAATTCGAATATGATGTTACATTTTATATGTAAAACTAATGCTACTATACCAATGACCACTTGTCTAGTCCATATTAGTTAAGAGTATAAAATTTATACAAGAGTTTCATTAGGCCTTAGATTTGTAAAAGATTAATACGTATTTGAATTTTGTAATTAACTCATGACATCTTTAGGCCCTATATTTTTTAATATTGCGATTTAGAATTAAAATAAATTTATAAAAAGTAGCATATAATATGTTACCAAGCGTTTGGCATCTCAACATACAGTCCTTTTGATTTTGAAATTCCAGAAAATATATTTCTACGTTTAGTCAAAAAAAGGGGGGAAAAAGGTTACTAGAATTAATTAAAACTGAAAAAAAAAGAAAAAGAAAAAGAAAAAGTGAAAAAAAGGTTAGAGGTTGCGCCGTGTCAGACCTTGGACTTGTTTAACCTGATTTTGGGCCTCTTTGTTACCAAGCCGTTGCAGCCATTTTCATGGGCTCAATTACTTTTTAATACTATTTTTGGGCACATTGGGCGGATTTTCTAGCTTACAGATATTACGGTCATGAGTCATCAACCCGTTTTCTTTCCATCGTTCCTTGCGGATGATAAATCATAAGACTTTGGATTATGAATTGTAATCTATGTTTGGGCCTTAAATTTCAACGAGAAAGTATTATGAACTTGTTTTGTACTTCAAATTATATAATTTTATATTTTAATTTTTGTATCTTTGCATTTATTTTTTTCCCTCCTAATTAATTTTCTTGAACCAAACTTTTTTTTATATGTATATTAACAGTTAACACACATACACGTGTATCGAGGACTTATTATCGAGCGGCCATTTAGCTTAGTAGTATAGTTCTCACTCATTAAATAAAAGGTTAAAATTCAAACTTAACGAACTCTTCACTTGCGTGTATATAAATATTAGAAAAAGAAATACCAAAAACTTGTTACGGTTCGAACTTTGACCATCTTATTTATATAGGAATGACAATTTTCAATATGACATGACAACATGTTATGAGTTGATACATTATTAATGGGTTTATTTTATTTTATTTTATTTTATAATGAATTTAGTTAGGGGTTATTGGGTTGGATCAATATCAGGTTGATTAAACAAACAATATGAAAATTATGGATTGATTTGGATTGAATTTTGAATTACATGATAAACACAATAATTTTATTGGGTAACTTGCTAACGGGTACAGCCCAAAACAAATTTTTAAGAAAGCAAAAAGAAGTATATGTGTCTGCATATCTTTTTTGAATTAATATTTCGTGTATGTACTCTTTGTAGTAAACCTCAATTGGAAGAAGAGATTAGCAATGAAGAGATATAGTTGAAATTAAAAATTGATATTTCTATGCTTTTTGCATTTTTAATTAATGACTTGATATTATTTTTAAATAATTAAACTTTAGATTAGTTTGTAATAAATTGATAATTACTATACTTAATATCAACTATTAGCAACTGTTGGGATGGTTATTAATGATTGAATTGTACTTCTTTCCTAGAATTGTTGTTACATTGAATTGTGCAAGAACTTTTAGTTTGATGTAGAAATTTCCGTATTTTTGATGTTGTACAGGAAATTGTATGAAGTCCAATTATCAAATTGCTTCATAATACAAAATTCGAGTTGTTGGAGTATAAGGTTGACTTTTTCTTAAGTTTTGGTATGAGTTGTTTTTTATTAAGATTTTAGTTGAATACAATGCTTTGTAGGTTATTTAGATGAATTATTAATAAAACATAATCATAAGTCAAAATAGGTTGTGCTCGATTTGATATGAAGACTTTTAGGTTGGGTTCCTATTGAGATTTATTAGATTGAGTACCTTTTGGATTAGATTTGGGACTTTGAATTGAGTAAACTTTTGTAATATTTTACATCAACTGACATAAAATAATTCAATACGATACAATTATCGCATCTATATTTATACATATGAGAACGATATCACCAAATCAATTAACCCAATAACTAATCCAAACTTAAAATCCAACAAACATTGACAGCCCAAATAAAACTACATATATATCCTACAAAGAAATACAACTTTGTTTATGTTTGAATATATTTTAGGTTTCATGTTATGAAGCATGTGCATGAGATGTCGTGCCAGAGATTATATACGCTGCAATTATTACTATATTTGATGTAGGATCCTTGTCCATATACATGAGTTGTCTCGAATAATTTATATGCTTCTTGCCTACCTAACAATATGATTTAACAGATATACGTCCAATTATCCTAATACATACCAGAGCAATTTTTGTTGATTTCCACCCACCCCCCTTCAGGAAAAGAAGAAAAACAAACTTGTTTTTATGTGGAGATTGAAATAATGAAGTTGTTTGTGTCTGAATTTGCTCCATTATTGCTGGCAGTGTTGGGCAGCCAGAGATCAGATTTATATTAAGACACAATACAAAAGTAGATTTTAATTGGAATTAAACATTAACGATTAATTAAACCAAGTCAATGATTCAATATAAAGACTAATTAAATATAATTAATAAAGCAGCAAAGAAACTACTCCTGACAGTGGAGTTGGTTGGGCTGGTGAACATTGTGTGTACTTAAAAAAACTACGGCCTTGTTCTTGTTTGATTGGTGAGATCCAAGTTATGAGCAGGGCTGTTAATAGATTGAATTATAATTCAAATTTGATTTGAATTTAAAAATTTTTATTTGATTAAAATGTCTAATGAATTAGATCCGATTATAAGTATTTATAATTCGAAATAAGTGGATCGAATATAGAATTATACAATCCGATCCGATAAATATTTGAATCCGAATTTTATTAAATATGTTATTAAATTGATAATTATATAGTATAAATTATATAAATGAAAAGTTTTGATTGGAATGTAATATTTGTGATATTATAATTGATAATGTCCTAATTTTTTTAATTTTTTTGAAGCAATTAATTTAATAAAGAAATTATATATACGTATATTTCATATTATAACTCAAATACACAATTTATAATGGTTTATGTACAATAAAATATACATTACCGAATGATCAATTTGATACAACCCCCATGGATTATGTCTTAAATCTTTAGCTTTTGCAATGATAAGAAAAAAAATTATGAAAAAAAAATTAAATTTGAACTCTCCTAACTTTGCAAATACTATATTTAGATTAAAAGGCAATCTTGAAATCGCATATAACATGCCTTATAAAACAGTTCTTTCTAATTGTATAAAAATTAAAGAACGCAAAATTTTTTGGATTTTCTTATCGGATCGGATTTTTCTATCAGGTTTCGAAATTTTATTTGATTCAGACATGAAATTGGCATGCATAAATTCTATAGAATTTGGATTCGGTTATGCATACCTGTTATTGAATTCAGATTCGGGTTATCATGATACAATCTAAATCAAATCCATTGACAACCCTAGTTATGAGGATAATGAAATTACTTTGATTAATTAGTTATTGATTAATTATGTTTAGTAAGATGATTTATGGTTATAATTTTTAAATTTATAAATCAAGATAATTTGGCAACAAATGAGAATAAAATAATTTTCTTCATGAAAAAAAAATAGATTCAGTAGTTTTTAATATTATATTGTAAGTTTTGGACTCAATTTGTCATTCAATATATTTTTAGAGCTTCGGTTTTGTCTTTCCACTCATCATTGGCAACCATCAATCACTCCCCAAAAAATATATGATTAATTCAAATATAATAATATATTCAAACAAATCATACAAAATCATGATGTCCTAAAAGTAATATGAAATTGGCTAGAAATTGTGTCCTTTATTGATTTGCTTTTTATTTTATTTTTGGATA
Source organism: Jacaranda copaia (assembly GCA_014898725.1). Taxonomy (NCBI): domain Eukaryota; kingdom Viridiplantae; phylum Streptophyta; class Magnoliopsida; order Lamiales; family Bignoniaceae; genus Jacaranda; species Jacaranda copaia. The sequence continues at coordinate 596,361 of JACGDI010005461.1, read as the reverse complement.
GCTTTCTTTTCCATTTCTTTTTTCTTTTTCTTTGTTGATATCCCTTTTACTAGTACTTGATAATCTTGAAAGTTTATACAATTTATTCTATTATCCAGCCTTAATTATTTTTCCCTTGAAATCTATCATTCCACACCGTGGATCCTTTATTTCATTTCATATTTCTATTGGCTGTATTTGTATGAAGTGTTTATGATTCTTATTCAATTATTTCTATAAGAAAATACTTAATGTATGTGTCATATGTTAATGAAATAGAATAGGATATGGAATAGAAACTGAAATAGAAGATTTGAACCTTTCTTCCATGATGCAACTTGAAGTTTAATTCATAGGAAAAATTGTCAAAATAGAACCATAAATAATGCCATTTTGCAAAAGTGGACCGAAATTAGGGTTGTGGCAAAACTAGGATCATAACTATTAAAAAAAATGAAAATGGACAAGGTTTGCCGGAAAGTACAGTCAACTCATCGGAAAGCACAATTAGCTCACTGAAAAGCATAATCGGTGCTGAAATATGCTTGCATGGCATTTGGCTAGCACAACTCTATGTCTTGTCATATGTCACATGTACTTTGATAAAGAAAAAATTGCAAAATAAGACCATAAGTAAGACCATTTTACGAAAGAGGACTATGATTAAGGAGTAGCAAAAAAAATAATCAATTTTAAGAAATAAAACATTAAGAAGAAGCAAAAAAGATAACTAGATGATACTTAAATATTGTGTAGTAAAAAGTTGGGCAAAAATTAATGACATGCTACGAAATTTGCCCAATTTATCCAAAATAACTATTAATATAGAATCGAATGAGAATTTACAAAGCTGGAATGATACAAAATTCAATCAATTAGTTCAAAAATGACTAATGATGCAAAATCGGATAAATTGACGAGTTTGCATTTGGTGACAATTGACGATATTGCTCCTTATTTCAATTTTATGTGTTATCTTTTTGGTTGTTCCTTAAATTCGGTCTTCTTTTGCAAAATGGTCTTACTTATTTTCCTATATTTGCAATTCTTTCTTTACCAAAATACACATGGCGCATGGCAAGGGATGAAGTTGTGCCAGCCAAGCATCATGCAAGCATATTCCGGTGCTAATTGTGTTTTCTGATAAGTTGATTGTGCTTTCTAGCGAGCATTGTTCTTTTTTCTATTTTTTTTTATAGTTATGGTTTTAATTTTGCCACAGTCTTAATTTCAATTCTCTTTTACAAAATAACTTTTTTTACGATCCTATTTTTGCAATTTACTCTCATTTATATATCACTTTTTGAGCAAATTGTTGTAATTTTTGCACTAATATATTCATGAGAAGATCAAAATACATAGCAACAACAAAAAATTAAAGAATTAAATAGAAAGTCCCAAAACTTCAGAATTAAATAGAAAGTAAAACTAATTAAGTACTCATCTATTTATGCTTATTTTATTGGCTACTATATTTATTCAATCACTTTCGAAGAAAATTATAAGGTTTAGTTGACTCCGAATTGGCTTGAAACTCTCAATTAAAGTTGATTTGAACTTTAGTGGGTACAAAAGATATTTTTGAACTTAAAGATTTGAAAGAAAAAGTATTTTCATAATTTTAAACGAGGTTATTTAGGAGCCAACTTATACTGACCGTTCCACTAATTAATAAATAGTTCCAATTCTGAAGGAAGATAGACGGCAGACACAGTTGAAGACGAGGAAGAACTGATCCAATGATTCATAATTGTATCAATTGTGCAGTAATGCCATCATTTGCCTTGAGATTTAGACAATATGCATGTGGTTTGAAAGCCATCAGTACTTTTCAAACTATGGTGGAATATTTGATCAATTTATGTATGATTCCTCAAAAATTTAAAAAAAATGTACTACAAAACAATCAGATAGTTGGTCTATTGATATCGTTCTTATATACATAAATTATAAGTGTAAGGTTTGAAATTTGAATTCTAACGAATTATATATATATATATATATATATGCGTATAAATAAAAAAAAGACAGCACTATCACTTATTAAAAGAATCCTTTTATTATATGTTTCTATTCATGTAAAACATAAAACAAAGAAAAGAAAAAAAGCTACTAGTTATTTTTTATTTCATTATTTTTACCATCTCCAGCGATTTAAACAAAGAACATAGAGAGTATTAGACAGGGATATATTATAACAGAAACTGAAAAACAATAAAGATAATAGATTATTTTGAGAGATGATACATTGTATCCATACATATCAACAGTTAGTATAAGATAATTAATTAATATTTAAATAATATATATTTTGCATCATTAATTCCACTTAAAATTTCATAAAGATATATATATATATATATATATATATATCATGAATGATGTTGCGATCTGTTCAATGCGTAATAATATATTGAATTATTTCAGCAAATATATGAATGAAATATTAACAATATGGATGATACGATGGACGGATTTATGTGCGGCAAGCGTGGGCCACCCCCGGTTGTAATATATATGCGTTAAAAGGTTTTAAAACTAGTTAATTTAAATTTTAAAAGATTACATTGATTAATTTTAAAAGATTTAACTTATTTTATTGATCCCTAAATAAAAAGTTAATTACTTATATTTATTAATTTTTAATTGACAATAAAAATAAAATAAAATAATTTAATTTTGTAAACTCAAAAGTTTTTAAGTCTATATTCACAATTAAGTAATTAAATTGAGATTGTAATTAGGTTAGGCCCGTTAGAGTATTCTTATTTAATTGTACGAGAAAAAATTATAAGGGTTTAATTAAAAAGAATCTTAGAGAACTTATAGAACAACCAAATTTTGACTTCCATAAGATTGAGATAAAGAGACAAAAGTAAGTAAATATTTTTAAAAAGATTTTTTGGATTTTCTTTGCCTTTAAACAACTAAAAATGAGAAGAAAAAAATTCCTGCTATAAAAATTATGAAAAGGATGCTTAAAAATAAAATAAAAAACAACTTTTTAGCCAATTGATTAATTAATTATATTAAGAATGATATTACAAAAAATTTTGATATTGATTCAGTTACTAATGAAATTTATAGTATAAAAAATCGTAGTGCTCAACTTCAATCTAAATTATGTACTTTGAGTTTGTAAATTGTAAAATTTATATTTATATTTTTATGTTTATATAGTTTTTGGACGCATTCATATTCTCATTTTTGGATCCGTCGTCCAATGATACATAATTTTTTTCTCTTTAAAAATAGATATATGCGGGACTTTAATTATTTCTTTTACAAAACAGTAAGAATAAAAATCTGATCTCAACCTTTTAGAAATAGTAAACACATGCATTGGATGAAAAGAAAATGAGATTAGTCGCCAACCATGAATAATCAGTGGCACATGAAACATGTGGCATGCGACAGTTCATGTGGAGGAAAATCGACCTGTCATCGTCAATCAAGACTTTTGTGTGACCCTTAATAGATTAGTTGTCACTAATCCAAGATTGATGCTCCTTGCCACCAAATTTCATGTGAATTTCGAGGGTGATACGTTTTTCTGTCTCACCCACTTCAGACGGGCCTAACTTAAACAATCCATTGTTCATACCCCTCCCGCATATATTTAATATTATGCTTTTGAAATTTGAAGTTAATATGTGAGTATAAATAAAAATAAATTATAATAATTGTAACTTAGAGAAGAATAAACGAAATTAGGTATGTAAGATGTGGGTTTTAGAATAATCTTCTTAAGTTGGTTTACGTCAAGTTTTTTGCTTGAATTTATCTTAAACTGACCTAAATTTTGATAATACAAAAGAATTAAGATTATTGTTGAATACTATGGAGAAAATTAAATTCTTCAACAATCAAATTAATAGTCAAATTAAAGTAGGTAATATGGAAAATAACAAGAAAACTTAAAATTCCTAACTTATAAACAAACTTACCGCAAAATATTTATAGGTAATTATCACCTAACAATTAGAAGATATGTAATTTAATCTGAAATATTTATGATATCAAGATTTCATTATCAGAATTAATTGAATCATCAAACCAAGTCATACTATAGACCAGCCCGGGTTGGTCGAATCTGAACAATGTTGAGTCCTAAACTATTTTCTTGGGTTTTGCATATTTTGGAGAAAAATCGTGAAATTTTCTTTAATAGAAAACCTTATTCGCCATCATTTTTAACATCATCATATGAGGGTTCATGTTATTTAGTCATGATTCTTGATGTAGGATGGATCAACAGACTCAAGCCCAAGGTAGCCCAAACTAATAGGAAAGGGCACAATCTATCATGGCCCAAGCTGGTGATTGACCAGAGTTTGACCTCAGGACCCCCGAGCTTTAGCGAATTGATGTTGACAAGAACCAAGACTCGACTACCGTAGTCGAGCACCACCAATTAAGATTTGACCAGGTTGGTTACTGATTTCAGCATATTAAGGTTAGCTCTCAATGTCTAACGGCAAGGCCCTAGTAGGACGCCAACCGAATGTGGTGGCTTTCGTCAATTTAGCCCTTCGACCTCCATGGTCGGAAGAAGGTGAGAGCCTCCCTGCCACATTAAATGATTCGTTAGGTGGCATGCTTCCTCATTAATGGTGCATGCCTTTGCACATGTCGCCTTTTATAGCTGCTTGCGGGTTGGAGGCCCCCAGTGTACCTCATTGTCATGAGAAGTAGGAGGCGGCGCCACCTGAAATAGTACAGTAGTAGGAGAAGACTTAAAGGTCCCTATATGATAACAAATTGTCCATTCCAAATGATAGGGGCATCACAGACATATCAACCATCTTGGAAAGGTTATAATAGCCTGCAACCTCTTATAAGGTATACACATTTCATTCTGAAGCCCTCACTCAGTCGCTTTATTTTTTAGCCAATTACTGACTTGAGTGTCTAAGTGACTTAACTGAGGGCTCCTTGACTAGCCTAATATTTGCTGATTGATTGCGGGACTCGATCCCAACATAATCGTACGTGCTATGTTTGACCAGCCACATGGTTGATCTCTTTGGATCCTAGCATGTAAAACTTCCTAAATAGATTAAACCCTCGTCATTTGGCATTGTCTATGGGAAACTAGGAGTTCGTAGCTTTGAGAAATGTTTAACACCAGATGAGTTATATTTGAAAGAGGTGAGGATTGGAGATCTCCCTCTTCTCTGACTCAACCTCAAGAGCCTAACCACATTGGACCTAGCGCCTAGCTTGAACAAATAGTCACTTTGATCATGTCCCAACTTATGCAATTGATAAGCGAGTAAATATCCGCTCAGATTTTTGCTCAGCTTACTAGAGCCCTCAACCAGCACAATACTCTCCTTAGGCCAGTTGCTAGTGCCACCCTCAGCTTACCCCCTTAAGGAGAGGCCTCCTAGAGAGAACTGAGGTCGACTAGACTCTAGGTGACCACCTACCATACAAGAGGGCAATCCTGAAAGGTTCCCAAGAGAAAAAGCATGACTGACTCACAAGGAAGAGATAGCTAACTTAGTTGACCACTGCACTTCAAGCTCTATAGTACGATATGGTTGAGTGACAAAAACCCTAAGTGAATAGGAACATGTCCCAAGCTAACTGAGAGAAATAGGCGGAAGTGTCCCATCAGTTCCAACAGTTGAACAGGCGACTGGAGGAAATTTTGAAGAGAAACTCTTAGAGGAATCCTCACTATGACGGTGCTCTTTGACTTCATCGAGAGAGAGAATTGCCCTTTGTGTAAGACATAATCAACGAGCGCATAGCTATAGATGCCAAGGTCCCAATTGGATTGCCTTGATATGATGCTTGATAGACCTGAACGAGCACTTACTGTAGTTTGAATATATAAAACAGCTGTGTGACATAATGAGTACATCTATGCTAAGATGTTGGTTACCACATTCTAGAGAATCGTGTTAGATTGGATTATGAAGTTGGAGTCGGCGTTGATATACTTGTATGACCAACTCTATGATAAATTCCTCTATCAGTTAGCTAGTCGGAGGAAGGCAAAACTCTCCCATACCTACTTGCACACTATCAAACAAAACAAAAGGGAGTCTCTCTGTGATTTTTTTCACCAGATTCAACATAAAGATATTGAATATAGACAGTCCTAGAATTGAATTTCTAATCGATGTGCTCTTTTTATGCCTTTGCCATAAGGAGTGCACCAATGCCTTGGTCAGGGAGTGACTTATGACGATGGTCAAGAATAAGGGGAAAGAGAAGGAGGAAAGGCTGCACAAAGATAGTCATCAATCTCACACCAAGCACTTTAACGATTACACTTTCCTCAACTTCCAAAAAAGAGGTCTTGTTCACTATCTAGTACAACAATCTTTTGAAAAGGCTGAGATCAAAGTACTGAAGAGATCTAAGAAGTATTGCCACTTCCACCTACAGAAAGGCTATGATACAGAGGACTGTTTCAACCTCTATGATGAGATTGAGAGGCTTATTTGATAGTGCCATTTGAAAAAAATTGTTGATGAGAATACAAAGTAGTAGACTAGTACCCCCATCCAGACTCTCTGTAGAGAAAGATTGGGTAACTTGAGAAAAGAAGACAAAGGGAAGAAACTTGCCATGACCCCTGCCTACCAATTCGAGGAGTTATCGATGCCATTGTAAGAGGCCTGACCGAGGGGGATTCAAAATTAGCAAGAAGGTAGAACTAACATAGACTAGAGTTCATAAAATTCTCTTCGATTGAAACAGTCTGTCAACTTTTCTCCAGCTCAGAACCAATCTCCTTCTCAAACTTTGACTTGTCTCATGTCGTGGGGCAATGAGCATATAGCAAATTGGATTGCTCCTTGGTTATATTTGTGGAACTTGCAAACTTTAAGGTTAGAAAGATACTGGTTGATATAGTAGTTCCACAAACATCATCTTCTTGTTGACCTTGAAGGCAATGAACATAGGTAGGCACAAGTTTGAGCCTATGCAAACCCTTTTCGTTGGATTTGGGGGGTTGGAGATTGTACTTGAAGGATCCACAAGTCTTTCTACATCATTCGATAAAGCTCCTAGGTGAAAAAGTTTTATGCTTAGTTACCTGGTCATTGATGCGCCGTTCGCTTACAATGCTATCATTGGGTAACCAGTTATGAACGAATTTTGAGCTATTATTTTGACCTACCACATGAAAGTTAAATTTCCAACTTCTGTTGGAATAGGTGAACTGCTCTATAACATCAAAGAAGCTTAATATTACTATACCATCTTAGTCGACGCAAATGAGCAGAAGGCTCGACCCAAACCAAAGCTTTTAGGGGACTTCCCAATAGCAAAACCTAAGGACGAAACAGTTGAGAATTCAAGGCGATTGAGTTTGAGCTGGGTAACCTAGACAAAATGGTCAAGATTGGGACAAAGTTGGGTAGTAGCATGGAAATGCCTCATGGTCAACGTCCTTAGGAAGAATGTTGATGTCTTTGCCTGGAAGGCTTCTGACCTCCAAGGAATCAACCCAAAGTGTAATCTTTCACTTCCTGAACATAGACCCTTCTTTAAATCAGTGAAGTAAAAGATAAGGAACTTCAATGATGAGTGGTGTCAGATCATCGAAATGGAGGTTAACAAGCTTTTAAATGTGGGCTATATTGTAAAAATTCAATATCCATCTTGGCTTTGTAACGCGGTCTTTGTCTTTAAAAATAAGGATAGGTGGCAAATGTGTAATGATTTCATTAATTTGAATAAAGCTTACCCTAAGGATTCTTATCCCTTGCCTTGTATATATTTATTAGTAGATTCTACTGCTGCTTGTGATTTACTGAGTATGATGGATGCATTTCAAGGTTACTATCAAATTTTTATGGCACCTGAGGACAGAGATAAAACCTTTTTTGTTATTCACAGCAGTATGTACTACTTTTTGATCATGCCATTTGGACTTAAAAATATAGGAGCAACCTATCAAAGACTAGTGAACTTTATGTTTATGAATAAGAGTGAGAAGACCATAGAGGTCTACATTAATGATATGATTGTTTGAACTGAAAAGGCAAAAAACTATTTAGCTGACCTCAACCATACATTCTTAATATTGTGAGCATTTGACATAAAATTTAGTCTTAATAAGCACATATTTGAGGTTAAGGGAGACAAATTCCTTAGTTACATGGTTAGCCAAAAGGGGATCAAAGCGAACCTGTAGAAAATACAAGCTGTTTTGGATGTCATGCCCTCTCAAACTCTTAGAGATGTTCAACGCTTAGTTGGTAGAATCATAGCACTCAAGCAATTCATTGCTCAATTGGCTGACATGGGCTTACCCTTCTTCAATATCCTCAGGAATGTGAGGAAATCAGGCTTCCAATGGAACCATGAATGTGATCAAGCCCTCATCGACCTTAAATAATACCTCTCTACACCACCAATATTAGCTAAGCTGGAGGTTGGAGAAGTTCTCTATATCTACCTGATGGTTTCATTTGCAAAAATTAGCTCCGTCTTGGTATCAACTGTGAAATGTGCCCATCGACTAGTCTACTATAATAGTAAAGCTTTGCAAGGTCCAGAGTACAACTACTTAGAACTTGAAAAATTCACTCTTATCTTAGTTACCACAGCAAGGAAATTGAGGTCTTATTTCCAATTCTACTCTATTGTTGTTTTAATCAGCCAATTGTTGAAATAGGTGTAGTCAAAGCCCAACACCTTATAAAGATTAACAAAATGGGCCATCAAATTAGGAGAATTCGACATTATCTTCCAACCTTGAATTGCCATGAAAGCTTAAGTACTAATAGACTTGATTGCAGAAAGACACAACCTTCCCAACTTTGTCGATGATGTCCTTAAGATGTGGACCTTGCATGTCAATGGATCCATAACTTCATCAGGGGGAGGAATTGGCATCTCTCTACTATCCCCACAAGTAGAAGAATAAGATTTCACTGTTAGACTCAACTACCCTGTCACTAACAACAAAGTAGAGTATGAGGTGCTTTTTGTAGGTATGAGAATGGCTGCTGATAGAGGAGTCAAACAGTTGGTATCCATTATTGACTCCCAACTAGTCATAGAGCAAGTTCAGGGAAACTTTAAAGCTAAAGAGAACATAATGACCAAGTACCTAGTTGAGGTGAAGAAAATACATCAACAATTCAAAAAAATTCACTCTCAGTCAAGTTCCACGAGCAGAGAATGAGCTAGCCGAAGTGTTGTCAAAGTTCACCATCTTGATGAAGGGAATTGAAAATAGAACAATCACATTGCTAGTCGCCAGTGGACCCATCATAGTTGCACTCGACCAGAACTGGGTAGGACGAATCGATGAAGCATATCCTTTCTACCAAGATGAAATAAAAATGTACTTAAGAAATGAAATAGTTCTAGATGATAAGGCATATGTGCGTTGGCTCAAAGGCCTAGCTACTAAGTTCTCTCTCGATGAGGATAGTCAACTTTATAGAAGGTCAATTTTTGGACCACCCTTGAGATGCTTGATGTTGAAGCAGGCCCTTGAAGTTTTGCACGAAGTCCACTCAGGCATTTGCGGCAATCACTCTGGAAGGCGACCTTTAGCCTACAAAGTCATCAGATATGGGTACTTTTGGACAACATTACAACAGGACACAGTTGATTTTGCCAAAAAATGCTTATCTTGTCAAGTACATTCAAACATTTCCTATCGACCCACAACAACGATGGTGCTTGTATAGATCTCTGGGCCATTTGATTAGTAGGAAATTGATATAGTCGATTCTTTATCGAAGACCACAAGCCAGAGAAATTTCATCATAGTAGCCATAAACTATTTTATGAAGTGGAAGTGGTACCCAAGATAATCGATGTGGCAATTAAGAGCTTTATATGAAAAAACATCTTATGCCAATTTGAGCTACCCAAAATATTAATATCTGACAATGGGACACAATTTCAAAGCAAGAACACCAGGAGTTGGTGTGAAAGCCTAGGGATTTGACAACACTTCACATCGATTGGAAACCTTTAAGCCAATGGTCAAACGGAGGTCACCAATTGAATAGTTCTAGATCATCTCAAAGCCCGACTTAAAGGAAATGGAGCAAGCTGGGCAGATGACCTCCTTGGGGTGCTTTAGGTGTATAGAACAACCCTTCAAATAGCCATCGATCATAGCCTTTACAGTCTAGTCTACATGTTAGAAGCAATTATCCCAGTAGAATTGATACAACACACTACTTGAGTCATACACTATAACCCAATCAAAAACAACTTCGAAAGAGAATTTGACTTGGAGATGATTGACGAGCTGTGCCAACAAGCATACACAATAATATAGAGGTATCGATCGAAGATGGTGTAACATTATAACAAGGGTGTCTATCTAAGAAACTTTAAAGTTGGTGACCTCGTCCTCAAGAAAGCTGAAGTATTGAGGAATGTAGGTAAACTCAACCTAAAATGGGAAGGCCCCTACTTAGTGGTCAAAGTGGCAAAGTATAATGCCTACCAACTTGCAAATGACTGGCAACAAGTTCCCTCGACCATGGAATGCAGTAAACTTGAAAATTTTTTATGTGTAATAAGACCCAGATTCGCTAGTCAAGTCACCTCCACCTATGAGGGCATCCCAATCAGACCTCATCACTTCACTGCTACAACCCTGACTATAGTCTTCCTCGAATACCCTCAACAACTGTGATTGAAATACATAGAGAAAGGACTTATATGTTTAAAGGCTCTAGAGCAGAAAGCGGTTGATCGATAGTGTATTGGAATACCTCAATTAACTTCTAGGAATGCGGTAAAAATGAAAATGAATTTTTTCATTATAGTTATTTATAGTCTCTTAAGTATGGTCACCGAAACGACTGTAATTATTATACAATTGCCATTTGGTGCTCCGACTGGCGCATCATAACTACTGCATTAAATGCACCAAATCCTGGTTGACTTTAGAAAACCTTGGTCAAATGCTAGCATTCTCCACTAAAGGCCTCGTAAGAAGACTACTTCCTACTCCTTCAAGTCAAGTACCTCGATTAGGACTAAGAAGTGAGGGGGACTGATGATATAAGGCCTAATAGGCCCAAGCCCAGGATAGCCGAAACTAATAGGAACGAGCACAATCTATCATGGCCTAAGCTAGCGATCGACTAGAGTTTGACTTCGGGACCCCCGAGCTTTATGGACTAATGTCGACAAGCAGCAAGACTTAACTACCCTGGTCAAGCATTGCTAATTAAGATTAGATTAAGTTGGTCGATCAATTTCAACATGCTAATGTTGGCTCTAGACATCTGACAGCAAGGCTTTAATGGGGCACCAATCGAATGTGGTGTTTCTTGTCGGCTCAGCCGCTCGACCTCTATGGCCAAGAGAAGGTGACAGCCTCCTTACCATATTAAATTATTTGTCAGGTTCACGCATCCACATTAATGGCGCATGCCTTTACTCGTGTTGCCCTTTACAACCGTTTGCAAGCTGGCACGTTCCTAGTATACTTTTTTGTCCTAAAAAGCAAGAGGCGGCACCACCTGGAATAGTACGGTAGTAGGAGAAGACTTAAAGATCAATATATGACAACAAATTGCCCACTCCAAGCGATAGGGGCATCACAAATATATCAACCTTCTTGAGAAGATTATAAATAGCTCGCAGCCAGCCTCTTAAAAGGTATGCACATTTCATTTTGAAGCTCTCACTCTGTCGCTTTATCTTTTAGTCGATTACTGACTTGAGCGTCGAAATGTCCTAGTTGAGTGCTCTTCGGCTAGCCTGACGTTTGCCAATTAGTTGCAAGACTTGACCCTTACATAATCGTAAGTGCTATGTTCGACTAGCCACGTGGTCAACCTCCTTGGATCCTGGCCTGTAAAACCTCCTAAATAGATTAAACCCTCATTAGTTCCATTTTTCCATTCTACCCTAGAAATTTAAGTTTTCTTATTATTTTCGGCGACACAAAGGTAGTGATTCACTTATTTTCATATCGCTTTTCAATTCTTAATATTAAAATTAATGTTTATACTTTTTTATCGCGAGTTTATATGTTTTATATTTGGTGCTTATGCAGTCTTCTCATAAGCATTATTTAATGCATACTTATAAAGATAACCACATATTACATACAGAGGTCGTTTTATGCAGATTTGTAGGAACTTATAATATGCGGAATAATAATAGTTTACTGTGCGTTTTCGTTTAAAACTAGTGCGGCATATTTTGTTTCCCAAAATCAACATTCTAATGTAGACTATTTTAGATTTAGAGGGTGTTGATCATATAAGATTTCTTTTGAAATTTATAAGATATATTACATATGTTTATTAGAAAAATAAAATTTTAAAACATCATTATGAAAAAAATGTAAATAACAAAAAAGTAAGTGATAAAATAAAAATTATTATTAATGATAGTCATTACAAGTGATAATAGCTTTTATCTTGTCATTAATGAAAATTTTCAAGTGGCAATAATTTTTATTTTGCACGTTATGGCTCAATAGTGACAAAAGCTAATGTTTTAAGTTTTCACAATTGACAATTAGTGAACTTCTATGGTAACAACCCAATAATAATAAAATTTATCATTATAACTTGTGACGGAATTTTCATTGTCACTAAATTGTTACAATTGGTGTCTCGCTAATTGTCAATGATGACAGCATAGACATTATTCTTGTTATTATTTAGTTTGTAAAAATCATTAAGGTATCAAAATAAAATTGTTTATCGCTAGCTATTTTGTTGCTAACTTATCTTTTTTGTAGTGTGTTTAAAAGAAAAAATTCTGAAACTAATAAAAATGCTAGTAATTTCAGTTTTATAGTTGATGTATATAGTAAAAATTTAAAATTTTAAAAATAAATGAAGAAAAATTCTAACATCTTATTTCCAAAATTTGTAGGTTTGTTCTTTAAAATTTTTATCAAATCTTATGAGCTAACCCCTCGAATATTCCATAAGATGTTTCGAAAATTTTATAAACTCAAGCGAACTCCCTCTCAATGTATTTATATGTATAAAATTATATAGACATGAGTGACTTTCCACATCTTGTCTATATGCGAAAATATTTTGGCCCACGAATTTGTCAAGATCAAAAATAGAAATTTGAAATTGAAAACAACAACGAACTTAACTGTCATTGACATTTCTTCCCATTTTCACGTTGAGCGTGTTCCTTGAGTAAGAAACACTCCAAGGAATCATGCTGACTATGGTTTGTGTTTTCACCAGACTGTCAAACAAAACCTCTGAATCGAGTCCTTGGGTGTTTTCACCAGACAAACTTAATCCTTTGTCACCTTAAAGTCATGAGAGGATGCCGTTGTTTTCGCCTCAATTCCACCATTTCTATTCTTTAATTAATTTTATAGCGTACTGTGTAGCCAATTCTCGTAGGAGTAATTTCCCAAAATTAGCGTTCAAGGATATACTTCTTTGGAATTCTATAATGTTTTTTAGTTCTTTGCCGGATTGCTCTTAAACACAAAACCAATGAACTTTAAGAAATGCTTGCAAACTATTTTAGATAAGTTTATGCAACTTATGATCAAGGATCAAATATATATTTAAATTATTTATTTTAAAATTGAGTGGTTACATCACAACAAGCTTCGAAGCACGTGTCTGTATAAATATTAAAAAGGGTTAAGCTTTTTGATTAATGCCAGTAACTTAAAAAAGAAATTAACCAACTTGCTAATGCATATTATTTTATAAAATGTGGAGGTGATGTATGTTCTCTCTCTCTCTCTCTCTACTTTTTCCTCCAGCTATATTATTTGTTATCCCACCAATTTTATTTTATTTTATTTTTTCAAATTTTTAAAGTGCATTATTCCACAGAATAAATTTGAGCGAATACTTAAAATGACCGAGAAAATATAGGACCTTATAAAAATAAATAAATAATTTTAATTATGTATGTATTCCTTCATTTAAACAGACACGTCATGTGTGACACAACCGTTAATAGTCATAGACTGGCTTGGCACTTTTCGAGAAGAGAATAACATTGCCAATATTTGTCCCCTTCTTTTTCTAAAAAACGAAAAAAGAAAAGAAAGACTTTTTGTATTGATGGAAGGTCCTACCACACTCAAAACATGCTTTGTTCCCTCTCGTATAATACTGGTAGAGCTCATGATATACTTAGCTTTATTAGTGATCTTGTCAAAAGAGCTTCAACAAGGCCACCCCTTTTTCATTTAGGGCCACCAACTCTGCAAATGGAAGGTATTTAACGGGCCACGCTCACAACTCCACGATTTTATGATTCTAAAATGTAGTTGAGATATAGTGCTACGTTAGGACCAAGATTTTGTTCAGGAAAGAAAAAAAATAAAGAGCCGAGAGTTCTTCTTCTAGATTTTTTCCTTAATTAATCCGTCGAACATAAAAACTAGTGACTTCTAATGCCGTAGCTAATAATACTATTGCTTTATGTTGTAATACTAAAACTACTAACTAATCAATATAAGATACCAATATGGGACAAAGAGGATGTCTACAAAGGCACATGATGAGCTAGCTCTTGAAAAGTTTTATCTACTTCTGGCATATAAATAATGTACCCAAACAATTTCGTTAAAATGGCAACTAGGACAGCATCATCTTCTCCACCACTAATTCATATACCAAAGGAATAAAAATTAATCGAACAAATTCAGAGAAAAAAAAAAGAAAAATCAAGGTACAGTAACCTTAAACTGTACGTAAGTGCAGAGAAAAAACCAATTAAATACTAAGATGGGTAAATAATTATACGAAAAATTTTATCATATGAATTGGTTTTGGAGACGAGACTCATACAACTAGTAGATTTTTAAGATCACATACGTCAAAATCAAATACTACAACGTATGAGCAGAAATATTATCTTCAATCATTCTTTTTCTCTTTTCTTTTTTAAGAAAAGAAATTACATTAAAAACTGACCAAACATGAAATATATTCGCGGACAAAACAAACAGATTAGTAGAATCGATCTATGCATGATACAGGTGTTGGTATGAGTCATCCTTTGGTTTCCAAGATCAATATCAAGATCAAAATCGAAGTGGGACTGGGCAAATTTACAAAGCTTTTTCACAAATGTCACAACATTGCATATTTACAATTTTGACCCTTCATCCCTCTCCCTCTCTGATTTTCCAGTTCTTTATTTTTTCCTTTATTTTTTTTTTCCCTCTCTGTCACGGTGTGAGGCCATGTGGGGAGTCCAGGAAAAGAGACAGATCAGATGTCCTTTGCAGCGGCGTTGGTGGATCTTGGCTGCCGTAGAAGCTCAATCAATGCTTCCGCCTGTCCACAATATCACACACCGCACGCCCATTAGTCACAGACACAAACTTCACACACAAAAATAAAAATAAAATAAATAAACAATCATGTTATCATCTACCCTGTTATGTTTTGTTTCGAATCTATTATTCTTATTTTTTAAAACATATAATAGAACAGAGTTAATTTTTTAATTTATTTTTGGTCTAAACTAATGATATAATAACAACACTAATTTCTCCATCATTATGTTTGAGGATACTATTTATATATATACATATATATCGAAATACAAGCACCTAAATTTCACTGGAGTTCGAATTCCAAACTTCATATACAAAAGTATTAACAATATCACTTGATTAATTGACTGCTAAACCTAAAAAAAAAACTTACTTTAGAATTCTTCTTTTAGTCAGTTTTGCACTCAATTCATTAGTTCCTAACCATAATAAGATAAATATAACATGCGTATCCAGGCTATGTTACTACAGTAACAAGCAAATTTGCAAAGTTAACTAATATATAAAATCTCCAGGTAAAAAACTCAAGCATGCGTAAGCCATATTTGCTTGGAATAGAAACAGCAAAAATTCTTAACAAATGGAGAGACTTTTCAAGGTACTACAGTAGAAAAGTAAGATGACGTGCCCGGCCCAGTCCAACGCGCGCAGTTTCAAATTGAAAGTTGAAACTACTTCCGGGGTGGTCAATATGTATGGCTATGGACACAGGACACGGAAAACGTCAATTTCATTTGGAAAATGTTTATATATGTCGTGTGTGCGCCACGCGTTGCTTTTTATTTCAAAAAATAAATCTTAATATTCTTTTAAAAATAGCAACCATACAATATGAGAATATGAAATATCTTGGTTTTTCAACTGTACACGCTAAATATGATTATTGGGTTAAGATTTGATACATAAGAAAACTTTATTAAAAGTAATCATACCTAAATCCTACTTAGCAACAACACTTCTTCTTTAAGTATAATAAAGAAACAAAATTGAAGTGTCAACTTTGATGGTGTTCTATTAAAAATTAATGATTATGTGATGACAACTCGTAAGTGATTCGTCCTACCATATAACATCAACAAACTAACAACCAATCCTAATTATTTCAATTATTTTAATCAATTATTAATCACACCACATCATTGAATATCTATACACTCCCTTGTGACATCCTAGAGCATTTTAACCATTAATTAACAATCCACCAATGCAATTACACGATAAACATCAATTTCTTATTCTTTTTTATCTCGTAAATATCCATGGCCATCTTGTCTAATGCTTATCATATTCATCTCCAAAACAGTAAATTTTTAAAAATTATTATTACTTCTAAGTCTCGAACCAATCAAAATCATATTCGAATAATCATGAACATTATGGAGGTGACATGGCATCTGCCTAATTAATGCGATTGTTTTAAAACATGAGTGTGGCATCTCCCTTGAGATGCACAACTTTGATGGTGTATAATAACTAGTGTGGAATTCATGCAGGGGATGATTGTGCGTGTAAATTTTTTTTACCTTCTGTTTGGCCCGACTGGTCCCGGTTTGCGACAGAGCGACCAAGGGAGGAATGGCTCCTTCGCGGGCCACCATTGTCCGATAAGCTAAGCAATCCTCACATAATTGCAACAGTATCGCCACCGCAATCTCCTTCTGCCGCTGGGTTCCGACCTCCACTATCTCCACGAGAACTGGAATTCCGCCTTCCTCCACCAGCGCCGCCTTCGCCTCCGCCACCGACACCAATAAACTCAACACAAAAGCTGATTTATCCACCATGTTCGACCCCAAATCCGCCATCATCTCCACCAGCGGCTTCATTATTCCCGCCTGCACCGCCCTCAACTTATTCTCCTTCACCGAGCACAGCGAGTACAGCGCCGTGCACGCATCTTTCTTTCCGCGAAAATTTCCATTCTCCAGCAAATTCACCAGCGGCGGAATCGCGCCGGATCGCCCGATCGCGATTTTATTCTCCTCGACTTGCGAAAGCCTGAGGAGCGCGCAAGCGGCGTTCTCTCTGGCAGTTGAAGTGCCGACTTTGAGCGCGCGGACCAACGGTTTGATCGCCCCGGAGTAGGCGATTTCTTCCTTATTCTCGTCACACAACGAGAGATTCAAAATCGAGGTGACGCCGTACTCCTGGAGCTGAGGATCGTTCGACGAGATAATCGAAACCAACGGTTTGATTGCCCCTGCTCTGGCTATTTTGATTCGATTTTCAGGTTCGTTCTTGGCGAGGAGACGTATTTCCATAGCGGCCTGCTTCTGCTCATCGATATTGCTGGAATCGAGGTCAGAAA
>JACGDI010005461.1:527396-578727 GCA_014898725.1 Jacaranda copaia | reverse complement strand
GAATGGGGGGGAGAGAGGGATGGGGTGAGTGTGGGTGAAGAAGAACACGTGGAGAGCCGTACAGAATCCGAGTCGGGACAGCACGTGTGAGGTGTCTCATCTTTTAACGCGTGCAGAGAAGGTTCGGCATTCGATAGAACCTTTGCCCATTTCTGTCTCTTTTTCTTTTTCTTTTTGCTTTTTGTTGCTCTTTATTTGAGTTCTTTTGATTAGTTTATGCAATCCATGCCAAGTTCATTGTTACTCTATAACGAAGTTAATTTTTATAACAATTTTCTTACCTTTTAAAAAATAAAGGGTACGTTATTTATTATTTTTTAAAAATATTTTTCAACTCTCAAAATAAATCCAAAATGTGTATATATTTTTCAATCTTTCTTTCGAAATACAAAAATTTTATACCCAAAAAATTCCTCCTAAAACAATTTCAAAATATCCTACACCCTAAAACTATATCTATCCCCTTATCTACATTTCACATCATTAATTTATTTATTACTTTTTGACTCCACTTATCCATATATATACATATATAAAAATATTAAAATTTTACTAGTTATAAAATTCTAAAATTTATGTTTATAAATTTAATTAAATATTATTTATATTTGATATGGGATAACCCAATAAGCCCAAAAGGTTCAACATCAAACAAGACGGCCCACAAGGTCCAAAGGTAAAATCTGTTTGGTCGATTGGTATCGACCTCATTTGGGAGTATCTACGGTCGATCCGTATCGACCTGAAGACCACTCCAATAGTTCGAGCGTTTGAATCTGGTCGACATTAATCAACCTCTGGCGTTCACTCGGATCCCCGCCGGGCATATTGATCCGACAGGTCGAGCCCACTCCAATGACACGTGGTAGCTGATGCAACCGCTGCCAACAACTCCAATAACTTTAACAACCCTGCCAACAACTTTGGCAGAAACTCGCCTTTGCTGGAACGGTTTACCCGAGAAAGTTGGAGATTTAGCCACCTGGCACAGTACCGAAACCTAGACATTGAATGACTCCCAACCCTCCTGGTATTGGAAAAAGATAGTACACCTGATAGGGATACTTGGGTAAAATCAAGTCCACAGAAAACTATAAATACTCCAGGCTCAGCCACGCTCAAGGTAATGTCACTTACGCTATACACTTACATTCTCGATATTCTGCTCGATTTTTCGCTCGATCAGAATTAACTTGAGCGTCGGAGTGCCTTAACTGGGGGCACCTCAGCTAGCTTAACGTGTTTTGTGGTTGCAGATCTCAAACCCGAAACTATATATAACCCTTATTTCTTCTACACGCAGCTTCCTGCAGCATCAATATTATTACTAAATAATTTATTTACTAGATAATGTATTAAATTAATTAATTAATGTATTTAGTTATATTTAATATTTAATTTGTTAATTAAATATTACGATTATTTAACAAATAATTTAAGATGTTTTAATTTAATATAATAAATAAATTAATTTTCTTCAAAAAAATTAATCTTTGTTAAATATTAATCTTCATATTTATTCAAAATTATAATAACAAAATTTAATTATAGTGTGATTTATTAAGTTTGATAAATTAATATTAATATAATTAAAGTAATTATTGAAAAAATTAATTAAATTTAAGTAAAAAGTATTTGATTGTTTACTAAGTAATTTATTTATTAAATAATGTATTAATTAAATAACGAGCTAAAGTAATTAACATATTAAATTAATTTATTTAATTGTTTAAATAATTTTTTATTTATATATTAATTATGTTTCACATTTCATGTATAATTAAATATTATGTTTATTTATTTAATAAATAATTTAAGACGATTTAATTTCATATAACATAAAATTATTTATTTATTTTAATTTGGTTAATTATTATGAGTATTATATATAAAAATTATTAAATAAATTATTTATTTAAATCCACAACTAAGTTTTATTTGTACATAAATCATAAATAATAAATCATTAAATAATTATGTTTTAATTAGTAAACATTAATTAGTTTATAATTAATGTAACGAAATTAATTTTTTTTATATAAGTCCATATTAACAATTATGATATAAGTATATTTTTTATAATTAAGATATAATTATGATTTCATAAGTGATTAATATTTATTAATAAATATTTTTTTATCCAAATAATACATCATTTGCTAATGTTGAATTTTCAAAAATATATTCAAAATAAATCACCAATTAAATTAATGACACATTATTTTATTAAAACCATATATCAACCATTAAAACATACATATATATACATACACATACATCACCAAACTATAAATATACATACATACATTAAATAACAAAGTTACTTTCACTTTACAAACCAATCAAAAAAGTAATTGATTTGACATATATAATAAAATTTGTCTTCTTTCAGAATGCAAAAAAACAAACAACTTATTTTTAAATCATTTATTCTATTTCTCGAAAAAAAAACCACTTGACTTGCTCGAATTTTTCTTCCCAAAACTTATTTTTTAAAAATATTTTTCAAAAAACACCTAAAACACAAGAGAACAGAGCCAAAGGCTTTTCGTATATTCATAATTTTTATCTTTAAAAACAATATGTACTTGCAAGCTAGGGGCTTCTGCCTCTTAACATTTACGGGTTAATAAATTGACCTCCACATGGTAATTAAAATAGATAAAAATAATCTTCATAATAATAATTAAAAAAAACCATCAAAATATTATCATATATTTATAAAAATAGTTAAAACACCTCCTGTTATGGAGAAGGCGATGTGCATATTTAAAAAAATATATGGTGATGTTTTGATTTTGTTTTTATCATAGGGAAGGATTTTGCTTATTTTGATTATCATATTGGGGTCAATTTGTATTAATCCTAATGTTTATATATATCTTACATATCTTTTTATTAACATTTTAAATTTTTATTCTCTTAAAAGTAACAAAATTACCTTTGGTATGCAATTAAATTCCTGACTTCATTCTTGAAAATAGTAACTAAAACTTATAGCCCATTTGGTTTTAGTTTCATTTTCGATTTTTATTTCCATCATGTTCAAAATGTTAGAAAGTAATTAGTAAAAATGAGTTGAAAATAAATTTGTATTTGGATGAATTGTTGAAAAAGTAATAATTATGTTATGTTTAGTAAATTGTAGGTGAAAATAGATAGAAATAATGGAATATAGAGAGAAGATATATATATATATATTATTGGAAATGCGAATTGAAAATGAAAATGATATCGGGTGAAAATGTGTAAAAAGTTATGTGTTTTATTTTTTAAACAGTACTTTGAAAATGAAACCAAATGGTAGTAATACAACATTATGATTTTAAATTTTTTTGACAAAAATAGTTTATTATTTTAGAAGTATGTAATATCCGTTGATATCTCAAAGGAAAATTATAATTGACTTTCATAATAATTAATTTGCAAAAATCTTTTTAAATGAATTGATTTTATTAAACACAAATATTGGGAAAATATGTTTTGATAGCAGGATTCGATAATTTGTTCAAAATCAACTTGTACTTAATTTTATTTTTGAAAAAAAGATAAATTCTATTGTGCATATATTTTAGTGTGAGATTTTTCTCTAATTAATAGTTATGTGTTAAGTTTTAAATTAAATATGTGCTAAGTTTTAAATTAATATGTGCTATTTTTATAATAATAAAAATTGATAGTAAAATAATGATTGAAAGACATAAATATATATAGTTGTGATTCAAATAATATTCTGAAAGAATAATTAAAAAAGGTTTTAATAATATTTTCAAAGAGAATTATTTTTTTAAAAAAACATTAATTTTATTTTAAAGGATAAAAATTGGGTATATTTCGGATACAAAAATTGAATACAAAACAGAGAGCTCTCATATAGCACTTTTTGCAGCAGCAGAGAGGGATGAAGACACTCGGGAAAGCATTGAGTGAATATTGTAAGCGAATGTCTCCAAACATTACCCACTCATATAAATTAACTTCTCAGAAATAGTTTTTATTCCAATTTGTGCCGACTGCAGACACTAAAATTGCTTGTAACGTAAATTAGCCCGTTGAAAACGCATATTCAAAGTCAGCTGGGCTCCGAGGCAAAGGGAGGACTGAGGAGTGAGGAGGAGCAGTATATTTCCTTGTCTAGCCCAAGCCCCAAGGCAACCTGGAAAAAGTAGTAGTCTTCCGCTCTTCCTCTTTAGGCTTTAGCCCATTGTAGTTTAGTTTGTGAAAAGAATTAATAAATTAACAGAAGAAAAGTGGCTAATAAAACAAAAGTATATATGTATAAATATATATAATTATATATATGTTTTAAAAAAAGTAATAACAATCATCACGACTTGTGACCAGTGGAAAGTAAGTGATGAGGTTGAAAGTCGTTTATAGTGAAATGGTAGTGTTTGGGTAAATTCGACCAAAGAGGTCGAGTAGTCTAAGTGATGTTCTTTTTGAGGTTTGAGATGTGCAACAGCAACACACGTTAAATTAGCCGAGGTGCCCTCAGCTAAGACACTCCGACGCTCAAGTCAGTTTTGGTTGAAATATGACAATCGAACAGAATATTGAGAGCTTACAGTGTATTTGACATTACTTCGAACATGGTTGGCTATGAGGTATTTATAGCATTCTCCTGGTTTGTGATTTATCGAAGGTGACCCTATCAGGTGTAGTGGACTTTAGTCCTTACCAGGGGTTGATGGTCATTCCAGATCTTGGTACTGTTCTAGGTGGCATCATTTCTTATTTTTCAGGGTGAACAATACCTCTGGTAGGTGCCTCTCTGTCAAGGTGGTGGCAGTGATTGTACCGGCTGTTACGTGCCATTAATGTGGAGGCATGCTGCCTGTCAAAATAATAAATGCGGCATGGATCTGCGTCAGTGCCGGAGTGAGTCATCTGGTCGATAACAGTCGAGCAGACGAGGCTGGTGAGAGATGATTGAATAGGCTAGAATGGATGACGCTTCTCATTGAGCACAATCGGTAATAGCATACTCGACTAGATGATTGACGTCGAATGGTTCAGCTCAAAACTTATGTTGGGCTTTACATGTTGAATGGGCCTTTTAGGCTAAATGGGTTTGTTGGGCTACCACATATCATGAGTTCTCCTCACTTGCGGTCCTGATCAAGCTTGTCGACGAGCAGGAGTAGGGAGTACATAGGTAGTTACGGTGGTTATCCACATTCAATCGGGGTTTTGCCAAATTGACCAGGATTTTAGAATTTTCGACTAGGGTTTTTGAACTCTTGATAAGGGTTTGTGGCGGTTTTGCTGCATTTAATGTGCCGGTTACTTCACAAAATATGAAGTGTATGGAGGTAAGGTGTAATTATAACTGGCACTTGGGTTTCCGCGTACAAACGGCTATAAATAATAGAGACATAGGTCTTTATTTACACTTTTGCTGAAATTATGTCTGGTCGAATCTCTGGCTTTGAAGCTCTCCAACCTTTGTGCGCTTATAGTTTGCAAGATATTCGTTGTAAGTCATTTTGCCCATCTGTTCTTTTTTGCCCATTTATTCTTTCCTCCCTTTTTCTTTTGTGGAAAAAATGTCTACCAGTTCCGATAGCGAGGACACTAGCTCTGAGAGTGTGGCCTATCAAGGGAAGATTGGGGGTGGAAGTACATCTAAAATATCCCATGAGAGTGGTCTAAGTAGTTCATTGAGTGATAGCTTGAGTTCGAGCAGTTCTAATAGCTCGAGCAATGTAAGGGTTGTTTCTGAGGGTGACGCTAGCTCGAGTGATGTTACTGCAACTCAGGGTTAACTATTTACACCGGACCACTATACAGAAATATTCTCCAAAATAATCCCCATCGATTTGATACAAATTAGGGAAATGTACCATATCCCCCGAGGAGTATGAGTTGTTAGTGCCAGGAGTTTGGGGTAGAATGCATCAACCTCCATGGGGGTGTATAACGGTGTTTGAGGAAGGGTTGAGATATGGCCTTAGGTTCCCTCTTAGTGGGCCTGGAAGTTTGCATAACCCAATTGCTTCTTAACTGTTTTGCCACCCTGTATAATTTTGCCGTGCTAATGCACTTGTATAATCAACCCGCCTCCTTTGCCAACTTTTTAAATTTATTTCACCTACCTATATCGTGGAGGTCGGGTAGTTCCGAGGAGTTTGGTTTTTACTATTTAACTGCTTGATCCCATTGAAAGTTTTTAGTATCCTCTGCCTTTTCCTACTGCCAAAAGAGAAAAAAATATTTTTTCTATGTTCGGGGGCCAGGGGAGTTCGCCATTCTGAGGAGTTGGTGGAGGGGGCCTATGGAGATGCCTGAAAACTAGACACCTGGCTGGCCTAATACTTTTGTCAGCGATTTGGTTGAATTTGGACAAATAGAGGCCTTAGTTTTAACTGAAGAAAGGTGTTTGGTGTTGGTTGGCTTATCGTCCGCCTAACTTGACCTGCTTGGGGGTGATCGACTAAGTAGAAATTCTCGTCGAGCATTTTAATTATGACTGCTCATTTTTTTGCTCAATTCTGATGATTGTTTTATTTTGTTTGTGTCTACAGATCGAGAAGAAGTAATGGCCACGAGCAGAACTGAAACTCAATCCCGAGCTTTGAGAAATGAGGAATGCCGCTGAGTTGTTGCCACTTGACGAGAAGAAGTGCCTACAGAGCCAACAGTTTTGACTCAATCGACCTCAGCTTCTCCGCCTTCATAAATTGAACAAGTGCCCAAAACCTAGTTTGCTCGCTAGAAGAAGCCTGTATCAAGCAGCTCCGTAGGTCGGGGAAAAATGTAGATTGCCAAGTAGGGAGGCTCAGCTCCAAAAAGGGCCACAAAGGATAAGGGAAAACAAAAGACGGTGACAGGTTACAACCTGTTTGGAAAACTTAGTGATGGAGTATTGTTCCAACTCCCCCAGCTGGCTCCACCACAATTCACAACTATTCCGGCCCACGATATAATTGACTCAACCTCCATCATCCAAGGAGGGATGACTGGTGATAATGCCCTAAAGTGGCTGACTTTAGGGCTCTTCTTACCCGACCAACGAAAACTAATGGGCCTTAATCAAGTTGGGGTTCTTCGGGCCTCGACTTACCACTGTAATATGGTAAGCACGAGATTGAAAATTTCTCATCAAATTTCTTGTTCTTCTTTTCTATTGTAGCATTATGAAGTGATATTCCTATGTTTTAGGTGGGACAATTGGGCTACAATATCTATCGTCGATCCGAGTTGGCCTTGGCGAATAGGGAAGAGTTGCAGGGATGAGGGGATATGGAAACCTCCAAGGTGCAGCTCAAGTCCTCCCAACTTCAGGTCGAGCAGTTGAATAAAAAGGTGGCCAAGCTTTAAGAACAGCTAGACTCTAAGGACCAACAGCTAGTCAAAGCGGTTGAAGAGCAGAGTTGGATGGACTCCATAATAAAGAAGACCCACTTAGACCTACAGGTGAGCTTTACTTCTGGTCGGGCTCGCCGTGTAGAGGTGACTAATGAGGCAAAAGAGGCCTTCAATCAACACTTCCTAATGATGCAGTGCAAGGCGGTCGAGCAGTTTATCTTGAGCCCTGCTTTTTAGGATGTGAGCATGATCTCGTCCTTTGATGATGCTCGCAAGGAATTCCACAGGGCTGTGAAGCAGCTCAAGCACCTAGGATATACTTTCCAACCTAATGATAAGAGCAGGATAAACCCTGCACTAAATGAGAAACTGGAGCCTTATCCCGACCTTGAGGAGGGTAGGGTCGAGCTGATTATCGAGAAAGAAACTATGATTGCTATGCTGGATGAGCCTCTGACTGAAGTTCAGAAGAAGAAGGCTGAGGTCAACGCAAGGTTAGAATAGTTGGCTGAGGAATTGAATAAAGAACATTTTTTATTTCCATCTTGTTGCCTTAAAGATAGCTACTAAACCTCGTCATATTTAACTTGACTGTTATAATAATACGGAGAATACTTGATATTTGGTTATCATCATCATAATGAAGAAGATCAAACAATACTATTATCGACTTTGTTTAATGTTGTTTGATGCGTAGCAATTTGTTTGCTCAACTACGTCATCGATTTTGAATACCACTTTGTCGACTATGTGGTCGACTATTAGATTTAGGAGAAAAAACTCAAGTTTTCAGCTTGCAGCTATTTGGGATCGACACTATGGTCAAGTTAAATTTTGTGAACTAATCAATTGGAGCAAAGATGTTTCTTTGTCGACTATAGGATTGACATAAGTTTGGTAGCACAATGCTACTTATCCATTGAGTCAGAGGTTGACTAGTCAACTAGGGACTTGGCGGCATGAAGTTGCTTGAGTGATAGTGAAGGATTTCTTATTTGTTGACTAAGGGGTCGACTAGGGACTTGGTGGCATGAAGCCATTTGAGTGGCAACGAGGGGCTACTTGTTTGTTGACTGTGGGGTCAATTAAGGACTTGGCGGCATGAAGCCACTTGAGTGGTAGCGAGAGGCTACTTATTTGTTGAGTATGGGGTTGACTAGAAATTTGGCGGCATGAAGCCACTTGCGGAGTACGATTATAATAATTCCTACAAATTGTAGCAATATTGTTGGAGTTTTATTCAAGCCGGAGAACTTCAAAGATAAGTACAACATAATTTCAAATGTAAACTTTTTTTAGGTTGACAGCATTCTGCAGGTGAGGGAGTTCCTCTCCTTGCATATTGGCTAGTCTATAGGCATTGTGCTTTAATATTTTAATAATAGTGTACAGTCTTTTCCACTTTGGGTCGAGCTTGCCAACATTCTTGGAGACTTCTACCTTTTTGAAAATGAGATCTCCGACCTTAAAATGGCACAATTTGATCCCTTTGTTATAGTTTTCGACCATTTTCGACCCATAGCACTACATAGTATTATAGGCATCTTGACAACGCTCGTTGATAGTTTTGAGGTTGAGTTTCCTCTCCAATGTGTTTCTTAGTGGATGAAAATGAATGACCCAAGCTGTGTGTTGGATTAACTCTAAGGGGATGACTACTTCAAACCTATAAACAAAACTGTAAAGGGTAATACTAGTGGCTATTTGAGGAGTTGTCCTATATGCCCATAACATGCTAGGTAGGTCGTCTGCCCAATTTAAGCCAGTGTCATATATTCTAGCTTTCAGATGGTCGAGGATTGTTTTGTCGATTACCTTCGACTGGCCTCTTGATTGAAGATTGCCCATTAAAGTGAAGTGTTGTACTATCCCCAAAGTTTTGTATCAACTTCTAGTGCTCTTACTCTAAAATTGAGTGCCATTATCTGAAATAAAGACTTTAGGAAAACCAAAATAGTAGATAATATTTTTTCATATGAAACTCTTGATGGCTGCATCCGTTATCTTAGGAATAGCCTCAGCCTCGACCCATTTAGTAAAATACTCGATCACAATAATTATAAATTTCCACCGTCTTATCAATCTTGGCAATGAGCATAAAATATCAATTTCCCACTGATTAAATGGCCAAGAAATTTAGACATTGACCATTGGCACTGCAGGTTGGTGTGGCAAATTTGAATAGACTTGACATGATGTATATTTACGCGCAACATTCGCCAAGTCTTTCAACAATGTTGGCTAAAAGTATCTATACTTGATTATTTTGTGGGTTAGGGATCTTTCTCTAGAATGATTGCCATACATACCTGCATGAATGTCCTTTAATACCTCTAGAGCTTGATCGGGATCTCGGCACGTCAAAGGGGGTTCGAAAATTGATCTATTGTACAACTGACTGTGCTCATCAAGCGTAAATTTAATGGCTTAACCTCAAAGGTGTTGAGCTTCATTTTTATCTTTGGGAATAGTGCCTTGGCTTAGAAATAGTTTGATCGGGACCTACTAAGAAGGTATAGTCTCCTTAATGCTTGTTATCAAAATTTTCTTGTGGGGTCTAATTAATGGCCTATCAATGACCAAAAATGTGATTTTCCTATCCCTCGTGTCCTTGGTGGAGTTGGCAAACTTTGAAAGAGCATCTACCCGCTCGTTCTCAGATTGAGGAACCTGACTAAGGGCGAACCTTTTGAATAATTGTTGCAACTTTTTTACCTCGGCCAGGTATCAGCTCATCATTGAGTCTTTGGATTCAAAACTTTTGTCAACTTGTTTGGCTATTAACTAGGAGTTTGTAATAGCGACAAAGTACTCGACACCCCGATTGAGCGCCATTCTCATCCCTGCAAGAAAAGTATCATATTCCGTCTCATTGTTTGTGACTGCATAGTCTAACTTTATTGTAAAATCATATCCCTCTGCATCTGAGTAGTGGAGAGCAACCCCAACTCCTCATTCGGATGTGGTCGACAATCCATCAATGTGTTAGGTCCAAACAAGAGAGGCTTCAGAATTACTCTCGGGCAAGTCGACTTGCTCGGCAATAAAGTCAGCTAGAACTTGTGCTTTAATGGCTATTCGAGGTTGAAAAGTAATGTCAAATTCTCCCAGTTTGATTACCTATTTGGTCAGTCTTCCAGATGTATTTGATTTTGTCAATACTTATTTCAACGGTTGGTTGATCAACACTATGATAGAATGAGATTGGAAGTATAGTTGCAGCTTTCGAGTTGTAGTCACCAATGTTAAGGCAAATTTCTCAATCTCCAAGTAATTATGCTTCGGTTCGTGGAGTGACTTACTGCAATAGTAGATCGGTTGATGGTTGCCATCTCGAGTCAAGATCAATACTGTGCTGATTGATGCTTCGGAGACCACCAAATATATCTGGAGTACTTTTCTCAATTCAGGTTTTGCAAGCATGGGGGGCGAGGCTAAGTACTGCATCAACTCGACTAGCACTCGATCATATTGTTCACTCCATTGGAAACCCGACTTCTTGGCATTCTTGAGAATTTTGAAGAAGGGTAAACTCTTGTCGGCCAATCTTGCAATGAACCTCCCCAAGGCTATAATCCTCCCAATCAACCTTTGAATGTCGTTGACTATTCTTGGAGGGGTGATGTCGAGAGCATCTTGAATTTTTTTCGGGTTCGCCTTAATACCTCTTTGGCTGACCATGTAGCCCCAAAATTTTCCTCCACGGACCCTAAATGTACACTTATTTAGGTTTAACTTTAAACTAAACGCTCTCAGGATTGCAAAAGTATGATTGAGGTTGAGCAAGTGGTCTTGGGCTTTTTCTATTTTTACAATTATATCATCAACGTAAACTTTCATCGATTTCTCAATTTTATCTTTAAACATAAAGTTGACCAGCCTTTGGTAAGTTGCTCCGGTGTTTTTCAATCTAAAAGGTATGACCAAAAAATAGTATAGCCCATTAGGAACGACAAAAGAAGTTTTATCCCTATTTGTGGGAGCCATGAAAATTTGATGGTAACCTCAAAATGCATCCATCATGCTTAATAACTCACAACCAGTGGTTGAATCAACTAATAAATCTATCCAAAGTAGGGAATAAGGATCTTTAGTACATGTTTTATTTAAATC
This sequence comes from Jacaranda copaia, assembly GCA_014898725.1. Classification (NCBI taxonomy): domain Eukaryota; kingdom Viridiplantae; phylum Streptophyta; class Magnoliopsida; order Lamiales; family Bignoniaceae; genus Jacaranda; species Jacaranda copaia. The sequence goes on along the minus strand of JACGDI010005461.1, from coordinate 567,303 downwards.
CATGAAATCATTACACATTCGCTATTGTCCCTCATTCTTTGGGACTAGTACGACATTACAAAACTAAAAGGGATATTGAATTTCTATAATATAACATGCGTCTAGGAGTTTCCTAACCTCCTCATCGATGATCTGTGTCCTCTCAGTATTAAATGTACTCATTTTTTGCTTGATCGATTTGTATGAGGGGTCGACATTAAGGCAGTGCACAATGATGTTGGGGTCGATTCCCTGGAGGTTGGATTCTCTCCACGCAAAGACATCAATATTCTTTCTCAAAAAATTGATCATAAGACACTCCACGTGGGGGCCCATGTCTGTTTCTATATGGGTCATCTCGTCAGGGTTTTTTTGTTCCAGCTTGACGGTCTTAAATTCCTGGATGGGCTCCACCTGATGTCTTCCAACTTTTACTAGACTAGGTCTCCTCATGTTTTGCTATAGAGGTATTCCTTGAGGTCTTTAATTGTGGCCGAGTCCTCTACTCGCTTGATTTGATCGAGATTTTATAACATCTCTAGGCCTTTTTTATGTTGCACAAAAGCTCCCCTATGCCCACTGAGGTCAAAAACTAAATTTTCATGTGGTAGGTCGACATAATGGTGTGGAAGTCATTGAGGGCAGGTTGACCTATAATGACGTTGTATGTAAATGGGGCATCGACCACAAGGTAGTTCACTATCAAAGTTCTCCTTTAAGGAGCCTCTCCAAATGATGTTGACAAGTTGATGGATCCTTTCGGGATGATTTTGACCCCCCGACTCTGACCAGCAAGTTTCGTAAAGGTTTAAATTTTAGCTAGCCTACCTTTTCAGAGTGGAAAAAAAGATGATGTTGGCCGAGCTGCCATTATCGACCAAGACTAAGTTGGCAATCTCAACAGAGACTACCATTGAACAATCTATTTTATGGTTGCTATTCCTACCCTCGAGGTGGGTCAAGTCACTGTTAGTGAATGAGATAGGTTATGCACTCATCGTTAGGTGGAATGTTATCTGATGGGTAAGGCTTTAGTCGACTCGAGCCTCATCTGGGTTTGCCTTCAGGAAGACTTTGAGTCCCTGTAGTGGGACCTTCCGCAATCATCTCAATTACTGCTTGGATGGGTGGGTTTTTTTCTTTTATCCTCTATTCTAGGGCTAATCAATCTTTCTCTTCGAAGAGTGTAATCGATTTTAACCCCTTCGACCTGAGTGTCCACGGCTATATACTTCTTGAGGTAGCCCTGCCTAATCAGCCTCTCAATCTCATCTTGGAGGTTGAAGTACTCATCTGTGTCATGCCCCTTCTATTTGTAGAAGTAGCAATATTTCTTGGAATTTTTCATTACCTCAGTCTCTGTCAGCTTTTTTAGTTTCTTGAGGAGGTTATCATGTTGGATGGTGTATAGGACCTCTCTTCTTGGGATGTTCAGAGGCGTATAGTTGTGGAAACGCTTCATGGGAGATTGACCTTGTTCATTGTGCCTTTTGTCGTCTCTCTCTTTATTCTTCTTGTTGACCTCGGAGGATCTGAACTTGAGCTTGTTTATCTTCTCGTGGATCATGTATCTCTCAGCCTGGTCGAGCAACTCCTCGATCAACCTAGGGTATTCACACACCAACGCATTAGCGCACTCCTTGTGTCTAAGCCCCAGGAACAACACGTCTATTAGGAACTCGATCCTGGGGTTATCTATCTTGAGGACCTTCATGTTGAATTTGGTACAGAAATCATGGAAGGACTCTCCCTCGCTTTGCTTAATGGTATGGAGATGGGTGTGGGGGAGTTTTGCCTTTCTTCTACTAACAAATTAGTGTAAAAATTTATCACACAATTGGTCATAAGAGTAAATCAATGACGGCTTGAGCTTCACAAACTAGTCGAGCGCAATGTCCTGGAAGGTGGTCACCAACATTTTGGCATGAATGTATTTATTGTGTCCGTGTAGTTGAATCATGTGTTCGAACTGCATTAGGTGCTCGTTGGGGTCAGTTGAGCCATCATATCTCGATAAACTAGTTGGGACCTTTACGTCTACAACAATGCGCTTGTCAATAATATCTTGGATAAACGGAGATCCCCTTTTCCGATGAGATCTTTGAGGGCCTTCCAGATTAGGTGCTCTTTTGATATTTCTTCTCGAGATCTTGTCGAGGTGCCTATTCAACTATTAAACTTGATGGGATACTTTCTCCCATTCATCTCGATCCCCCAAAGTGGTATTTCGATTGAGACATGGCTTGGCACGCTCTGCCCTATCACGTTGTGGGGCTCGAATAGGTTGGGCTGTGAGGTCTGTCAATTCTCCCATGTCTTTGCAGTAGTCACACTTAGAGCGTTCGACCCTATCGCGCTGCGGGGCTCGATTAGGTCAAACGTGATCTACTGAGTTGGCGCTCTCTTCTCACAATTCTGGTCGTCTCCTCTCCTCCTGGGGGCGTTTAGGACTGGCATTAGGTTGGGTGGCTGGCTGCCTGGATTCTTGGCGATCACGGCTGTCCCTAGGGGACCTATTTTCTAGAGGAGGTAGTTGTAGGGTGGCACTGGTGGCAGAGGTGGGTATAGTGGTGTCTATTTAGTGCAGCAGATAGCTGGGCTGAGATTTGAGCAGATATTTACTTGCTTATCAGCTGCATTAATTGGGGTATAGTTAATGTCACCACTTGCTTCTAAGGGGCATTGGGGTCTAGAGCGTGTGCACCTTGTTGGGGTTGAGAGGGATGTGGGGATGTAGATCTCATATTCTTCTCTCTTTCTGACATGGCTCTACGTGTGTTCACCATTCTCTCATTGCAATCTCAAAGGTTTCCACAGATGATGCCAAAAATAATGAGGTTAAAAGTCGTATATAGTGAAAGGGTAGTATTTGGGTAGATTCGACCAGAGAGTTTGAATAGTCCAAGTGATGTTCTTCTCGAAATCTGAGATCTGTAATAGCAACACACGTTAAACTAGCCGAGATGTCCCCGATTAAGGTACTCTGATGCTTAAGTCAATTCTGATCGAAATATGATAATTGAATAGAATATTGAGAGCTTATAGTGTATTTGGCATTACTTGGAGTGTGGTTGGCTATGAGGTATTTATAGCTTTTTCTTAGTGTGTAATTTGTCGAAGGTATCCTTATCAAGTGTAGTAGGCTTTAGTCCTTGCTAGGGAGTTGATAGTCATTCCAGATCTCGGTACTGTTCCAGATGGCACCATCTCCTATTTTTCAAGGTGAATAGTACCTCTGGTAGGCGCCTCCCTATCAAAGGTGGTGGCAGGGTTGGTGGCAGTAACTGTACCGGCTGTCATGCGCCATTAATGTGGAGATATGCTGCCTGTCAGAATAAAAAATGCGGCGTGGATTTAAGTCAGCGCCGAAGTGAGTCATCTAGTCAATAACAGTCGAGCAGACGAGGCTAATGAGAGATGGTCAAATAGGCTAGAGTGGATGATACTTCTCGTCGAGCACAATCGGTAACAGCATACTCGACCAGCTGATTGATGTCGAATGATCAGCCCAGAACTAATGTTGGGTCCTGCGTGTTGAATGGGTCTTTTGGGCTAAATAAGTCTGTTGGGCTACCCCATATCAATAAGTATACCAATACTACTGTTACATGAAGCAATATAGTTTGGTTTTTCTTTTTCTTTTTTTTTTAAACTATGCACTTATATATTAATTAAAAAATCCAATGAAATCTCATGAAGCTAAGTATATTTGTGAAGTTTTAAGTAGAAAAGTTTGTGATTTTAAATAAATAAAAAAAAGAGTTGCTTGTTCCGATCTTCCAAGTGGATTATCCAATGAGTATACCATTGGGCTTCCCTGTATAATTGCGATTGTTTGTATCATAAAGTCTGTCCATCTTTAATTTAAAGAACAACACCTCTCTCTCTACTCTCTCTCTCTGTGATAGTGTTTTCATGATTTCTTGCGACTTTTCTTAAGTGTACATGCAATTAGGAATAACTAACTCGCTATCCAGGGTACTATATTCATAATTTTAATTTATTATTATTTATTTATTTTTTAATTGTGTATATCAATTTAATTTGATTATCATTTTCGAACAATTATGAAATAAAAAATCATAATTTTTATAAAATATTTTTTTTAAATTAAATTATAAAAAATAAAATAAAAATCATTACCCTTTTAATATTCAATGGTCAAATTAACTTTATTAAGTTTAAGAAATTATACATAAATTTATTTTTCTTCTATATTTTGTTATCTTAGCAAGCTGAATAACAAGAAAGCCCCAATGCTCCAATCATGTCCGCAGCGAAATCCCTAATCCAAACACAAGACCTAATTCAGCTGGATAAAATACAGGTAAGTTCTTCTCTCTAACCCTATTTTGAAACGTTTCATCACTATTTGCTGCAATTGTATGTTTGTATGTACTACTTGATCTACTTTTTGATTGCTAGTGAGCTAAAGATTACATGTTGAAAAGTGGCTTTCCTCTAAATTTTGATAGGTAGGCGTGCTTTGATTTTTGGAGCTATAATTATTCTAAAAGATTCTCTTGAGAAATTTTGGTTTTGGTTTTGGTTTTGCCCTTTTATGGGTCAGATTGAATTAGCAATAAAAATCATTTTTTGTTTTCTAAATTGTGGTTAAATTCTCTTTGAAAGTAAATGTACAACTTTTATCTATCTGTTAAAACAAGCTTCTTATTCAACATTTTGGTGAGCATTGACTTTGAGTGCTGAAGTAGGCGCTTGGTATTGGATATCTATTGGAAGTGAACTTGTTTTTATATGATTTTTTCCCCTGTTCTGGTTCTGAAATCTCAGGGCCCATTTTCTTTATCTTCAAATGCATGAGAATTAAATTTTCTCTCCAAATAATGAGGAGGGATCTCCATAATTGTTTGAATTTGAAACCTGAAACCTGGGAATATTGTGTTGATTCATCAATCTTTTGTTTGTGAAACAAGTATCTGAATGTTGTGAATTGGCTTTGCAGGCTGTTTTTCTAAGTTGGATATAAGTCTGCAAAATAAGATCAACATTAGATGCATGATCTATATTGCAAGGTGTCTCACTATTCTTCCCTTGTATCCAAACTTTCTTAAAAGAGGTATGGACAATATTCTCTCTCATTCCCAATCTCTTATCATAGATTAACATTTTCTCTTTTCCCAATGTTTAGGTCGCCATGCCATTTGGAGAACATGAAGACTCTTCAATTTCAATGTCACTTATTGAATCACATGGAACTGATAAATTTCTACTTGTTACTGTCTTGGATATGTATTCTTCTCTTCCATAAGAAGTTAGTGTTATTGCTAGTTCCTCTTGAATGCAAGATACCAATGGTAACAAGGATGCCACTAAATTTCTTAAAGAGAAGGTCAATTTCTCTTCTCGTCAACTAAATTTTTAATTTTTTTTCTTCAAAATTTTTTCTTTGCCTTTCTTGGTCATCTTCTAAGAATTTCATCAAATGACAGAGTGTCATTCTACTATGATGTTCAGATTTCATCAAACTACTTGCTTTTATGGAATTTGTTGTTAATTGTGTTTGTGTTTATTTACTAAAGACCTAGGCTTCTTGTTTTGTTCGTCTTGTGTGGATCAACCATCGTTTCTCTTCATCCAGTTTCTCTTTATCTAAATAGCTTTGTCGCTACTAATTTAACCTCATTACTTTTTTGCCAAAAATCATACTGTATCTTAAAATGTGTACATACTTGAACCTGACCAAAAGGAGAGAAAAAACAAAAAGAGAAAGCAAGGGGTAGCAGAAAATTGATGATTCATGGAGAAAACGTATACAACATAGTGATTGAGATGATGAAGCTTCAAAAGAGTGAGGCAGATGGCAAGGACTAACATTTAGATTTGAAGCCCTTGTAACAATCCAAACTACATAAAATTTGACCATAGCCTGTTTGAGATGAAGTATAGTTAGGGAATCACTGCTTTTCTGCAAAGAGGCTCTTCAAGGTCAGTAAAAACTTATAACTCTTCTATAATACACGACAATGATGTACTTGTTCATGATTTCAACCCTCTCCACATAGTTGTTATCATTTTGAAAATCTGTCTGCACCATTGCCGTTTAACTCTTCATCTGACTGAATTTATTTGTTGTGCGCTGCTAAAGCTTCTAGTCAAATAAGCAGTGGACTAAAAGAGTTCCCCAAGTGATATTTGAACTTATCCGTTTGGAAAATTTTATGCGTTAGAAGTTTTATCCTATTAGGAGGTTCAAAGATAAAGATGACGTTACCATTGAATTTAGTTTTGGAGAATGCCTATTGTACTACAACTTGGAATCTTTGTATTATTATTAGTGACATATCTTTCTCTTGTTGGGTAACTGGCAGATTTCAAGCATGCAGTTGTTCTGGAACCGCAGAATAAGATTGCCAGTCTAGCTGAAAAGAGAACGAGAAAATTAATCAGTTGGGTCATTTGTACTATCATCTAACTATCATTGATAGAGATATATACAAAAGTATCGCTCTATGTGGAAAAGCTGTTGTTTTATAAAAAGATTCTTTGGAGAAAAACTCATTGAGGTCAAAGTTGCAACGAACCCGTGCAAGAATAGGAATTTGGTCAATTAAGCCTTTTTGATTCTGCAATGCATATGTATTTATAGAATTCGAAAGAGAATAAGATTGGATTTGGTTTGCTTCTCCTTATATATGCCAACTATTAATTTTGCTTGAGTTTTAGAAACGAAATGGGGGCTTATATAGTCTTGCATGTTCAAAATTATTGGAAAGTCATAAATATTGAACTCTATGCTATGCTATGGTTTTGAAGATGAGAAAGGGAAAACTGACAAATTCTCATTGTTTTATGTTTTTAAGTTATAATTATAAAGGGAATTTTGCATATTTATTTAATGATTTTTTTTAAATATGTATTCAAATGAGTAAGGTGATATGACTCAAGTTGGAGTTGATTTTTGTTATCTTGATATAGAGCAATGGGGCAAAGGATCGGTAATTTTGGGTTCCGTCAATCTTTATCACTTATCTCCAGTCACATACACACAAGAACTAATCAATATTCTTAAACATTTTTCATTTGATCATGATATGCTTGGAGCAAGATACATTGATATGTATGCCAGAGATAGTAAATATTGGTTGTCTAACTCATGCTCATGCAGTAAAAATTCATTCAAATTCAATCAAATATGCCTAGTTGAAACGATATAGAAACCTTGAACCGAACAGCATGCCCATGCAAGATTGCAGGCCAAAGAAAACATCAAACTCCATCAAATCTGTCAAGTTGAAAAAAAAATGACAAGCCATAACATAACCAAGTTCCATGCTGATTGCAACAAACAGCTGAGACTAAACATCAAATTTCTATGCATCAACATAACAAACTGTATTGCAGCAATAATTCAAAACCAACAACAAATTCATCTAATCACAAATGCATCAAGCACCTCTATTCCAAAAGTATTTCTAAAGCACTCAATATTTCAAATACCAACTTATCACACAAATTGTAAATTTCCATGAAGCACAAAGTCATGATAGCAATAAACTCATAGATTTCAAGGTGGTCAATTTCTCTTTGTATATACGAGATATTGACTCAATCATTAAAACATATTCATAACTAAAATAGCAGAAGTACACTAAGAAAACTAATAGCTGACGTGCAAAATAAATCCCCAAATTGGAGTGGTACTTTGCCCTCAAAGTAAAAAAAGAAGATACAAACATGATGAAAGACAACAAGGAAAATAAAATAACAAATTGATAAAAAAGAAAAACTTAAAAAGGAAAAAGATAAAAATACGCCCTGATCAATCTTCAACATGTTCATTATCCTCAACTTCTAGGGGTGGAACTGTAGAGTGTGGTGGTGGTCGTAGATGTCGCATAGTGTTAGGGTCCAATCTGAGCATTTGGCTTTGCCATCCAAGCATCTATTCAATCGCATCGCTACACTAAATGTTATAGATTCGAAATTTTTAAAACTCTATCTGTAGCTACTCAACCTGTGTTGTCAAGTAGCGAATTTGTTCTTTATTTAATGAATGCTCAGGAAACATCAAAGGTGGGGGTATTGATGGACTTGCCCCATGGTCACCATAGTCTTTTGTTGTTTAATCTTCAGCATTCTTGAAAATCTTTTGGATAGTTATCTCATCAATTATAAGCTTTGGTGGGAGCAATTCTACATTTTTATCCTAGGTAACTCGTGCATTCTTAGATAAACTAGTGATGAGCAAGGGGAACCACAATCCTTCCCTAGCAGAATTGGTTGTTCATATAATTTCTCTGAAATTGAGTTCGCCAATATTTATAGGCATGCTAGAAACTATGGCATATAATAATTTGGCACTCATTGTTGTTCCATTGCTATTGTGTAAGCTAGGTAACATTCAAGCGGTCACAAAATACATCCAAATCGTGGCCTTTTTGTTCAAATCCTTAAATTGACAAGAGATATGAATGCCCTTTTCTACTTTCCATTTGCAACCCTCAATGCAAAGTAAAGAATGTATTTCCTCAAAGTTGAATCTCCCATCCATGTACCTCTGAAACTGACTTGTCTATGGAATCCCATAAAACGTGTTAATCATTTTTCTATCAAACTGTACTAAACATCCTCGAACAAACGCTTTGTCGCCTTGGTAATTTACTATGTTCGCATAAAACTTGTGTACTATAGGAACAATAGTTGCATTTGGATGTTTAAAAAATTTGGTCTATCCCTTAGATTCCACATTATGTAAAAAGTACCTGTTGTACAAGGTACCCTCATCAAAACCTCTATTTGGAATAGGTCTTTTTCACTCTCAATCCCTATTGATACTGCTCAGCAGCTTTTAATGATACAAATATTCTTTTATCAAATCCCTGATGATGAATTACTTCAAGATCTTTTTGGTGCCATTTTGAAGAATAAGTAACCACTATGTATGTATGTAAATATTGACAAGCAATCAAATCTACAATTAACCCAACAATCAATTACCTTCTAAACACTAAACTCCCCACAACAATCAACTATCATTAATTGTTCGACATAATACAACATCTACAATTCCATTTTCATAAAATTTCTCAAGCAACACTAAAACAAATAATTACCACTATAATATCCACAATTATATGATAACATTTTCTAAAATTTTCAACACAATCAACAACCCTAGTTCATTGCTCAAAGCTTCAAAAAAGTTCACATGAAAAATTATGCCCAAGTACTAAAGTCAAAATTTATTGAAGATATATGTGCAAGAATGTAATATTATTCCAAAACATTTGATTACCTCACAATTGCGTTTTCCCGCATAAAAAATTTTCAAGCTTGACTATCCCGATTGATGCTAAATAAAAGCTACTTGTGAAATTGATTCATAAAGAGTGGAGATAAGAATTGGCTAATGTTTTATGGAGAAAATTTGAGGAATTAATGGAGGATTATCAAGGATTTTTAGTAGGATTTTGGAGAGTATTGGTGTTTTGTGAGGGAGGGTGTGGGGGAATAGGAGAGAGGAGTTAAGGAAGAAAAGGATTTTATATTTTCTTGACTTAGTTTAAGAAAGAAAAGGCCTTTTAATAATTTTTATTTTCATAAGTTTTATAATAACAATGATTAAATTATGTAATAAATTTAAAAGGGCACTGAATGCTCACAATTAAAAGATGGGTGTGGCACCCTTTATCAGTTTTAAGTGTTGGGCACCCAGGATGCTTGGGCATGGTGGCACCTATACTGAAATATTGGTGTTGCAGCGCCCATGTTGAGTGGGCACACGATGCTTGGATGCTGTGGTGCCCTTAACTAAAATGTTGCTGCCGTAGAGATGGGAGTCGCGATGCCTCTTCATTAGTTTTGGGTGTAGTGGTGCCCATAATTGAAACATCGGTATCGTGGCACCGGGTGCCCACATAGCGCCTCTTCATCAATTTTAGGCACTAGGGCCAGGATGCTTAGGGGACGCGGCACCAAAACTAAGCGCTATGATGTTCCTTCATCAGTTTTGAGTTCTGTGCACCCTAGATGTTTAAGGCTACGGTGCCAAAACTAGATGTATTTTTTGTAACGTATTTGAAAAAATAATTCTGTTTCTTTTTTGGGCCTTTAGTGGATAGCTTAAAACTTAAAATCCACCAAGTAAAAGTTTTCTTTGAAAATGATGTAATTCAACATGCATCACACCGTCCATTATGACTATATTGTTACAATCTTGCTCCGATTTTGAAAAGGTGAATCAACTACTTTTTGCAATCTCACTATTTTGTTATAACTTCTCCTATTTTACAAAGGTTATTCGAAGTGGTTTAATTGCGACTTCTAGTACGATTATTTTATTACGACTTTACTTTGACACCTCATCTTGCAAATTTGGTATTAAATCATTATTGTGTGCCATGTTTGGAATGTGAGGAGACTGACCTTACTTGATAAAAGATATTATCCAATTGAAGAATTTCTCTGTAAAAGAAAGAGAAGTAAAATTCAAAATAATGATCTACCCTCATTGGCATCATTCAACAATCCAAAGGAAGCAACATTTGATCTATAATTGATCCTAAACTTGTAGCAGTAAGAGTTGTTCTCAACAAATAAAATAAAGTCAATAGAAATTCATAGCCTTAAAAAATAGAATAAAAATACTTTTACCCCCTGTGTTATTTGAAATAGGCAGTTTACCTCCTATGAAAAAAAAAGGGTGAAACGCTCTCTTATATTTTTAAAATTTGGATCTCTGCCCCCTTCCATCTACTTGAGTTGAATTTTACATTAAAATGATGAAAATACCCTCATTTGTCTATATAATTACTTTATATCCTTATGTTTTTCTTTTTCTTTAATTTAATCTAAATTAAATAATTTTATATTTATAAAATACATAAAGATATTTATATAAATTAAATGCTAACTACTATTTATAAATTATATATACATACATATAAAAAATTATAATATACATATATTTATAATATATTAGTATATAAAATTATTTATAACATATCTATATACATATATATAATATATTTCTTTTTATTTTGTTCAATCTAAAATTAAATAATTTTATATTTATGAAATATATAACATATATATTAAATGCTATTTAATACTTATAAAATTATATATACATGCATATATAATTATCAAAACTGAATAATTTTATATTTGTAAAATATATAACATATTCATATTGATCAAATACTATATAATATTTATAAAAAATTATATACATGCATATATATAAAATCATATATACATAAAATTACATATAATTATATATACATATATGCATATATAATTATTCATAACATATTTATATATATATATATTAAATACTATTTATTATTTACAAAATTAAATATACATACACATATATAAAATTATATAAATATATATGTATTATATATATAAGAATATAAATATGTTATAAATAAATATATATAATTTTATGTATATATGATTTCATATATATGCATGTATATAATTTTTTATAAATATTATATAGTATTTAATTAATATAAATATGTTATATATTTTATAAATATGAAATTGTTTAATTTTGATAATTATATATATGTATGTATATATAATTTTATAAATATTAAATAGTATTTAATTTATATAAGTATGTTATATATTTAATAAATATAAAACTATTTAATTTTAGATTAAATAAAAGAAAAAATATATTTTATACATATTTATATAGATATATTATGTTTATTCACATATATATAAAATACATGTAACTTCCCTTTCTTCCCCTCAACCCCTAATCGGTTGCCATGGTAGCCAACTTTTATTTTTTTTCTTTTTACACGGCCACCACTGACAGATGCATTCCGCGGGCCACCGCAGGCCAAATTTGGCCAACCAGCTATGGTTAGATGGCTACTAATGCACTCACATATATAATATTATATTATATTATATTTATAATATACATTATATAATATTGACAAATATATTTGATGACGTTGAAAGTTGTTTATAGTGAAAAGGGTGGTGTTTGAGCAAATTCAACCAGGGAGGTCGAATAATCCAAGTGCTATTCTTCTTGAGGTCTAAAATCTGCAACAACAATGCATGTTAAATTAGTTGAGGTGCCTTCGATGAAGGCATTTTGATGCTCAAGTTAGTTCTGGTCGATAGAGATAAGAATCGAACAGAATATTAAAGGCTTATAGCATATTTAACATTACCTAGAGCGTAGTTGGTTATAAGGTATTTATAGCTTTCTCTTGGTGTGTGATATGGCGAAGATGCTCTTATCAGGTGTAGTGAGCTTTAGTCCTAGCTAAGGAGTTAACGGTTATATCAAATCTCGATATTATTCCAAGTGGCACCATCTTTTGTTTTCTAGGGTGCACAGTACCGCGGAGAGGCGCTTCCCTGTCAAAGGAGGTGGCACAGTTGGTGGCAGCGACTTTACCGACTGTCACGTGTCATTAATGTGGAAGCATGCTGCCTGTCAGAACAATAAATGTGATGTGGATATGAGTCAACATTGGAGTGAGCTACCTAGTCGATAATAGTTGAACAGACGGGACTATTCGATTAGAGAGATAGTCAAATAGGCTAGATTGGTTGATGCCTCCCATCGAACATGATTGGTAATAGTATATTCGACTAGATGGTTGTTGTCTAGTGGTTTAGCCTAGAATTGATGTTGGGCCTGCGCGTTGAGTGAGCCTGTTGGGCTATCCCATATCATGAGTCCCCCCCACTTGTAGTCCTGATCAAGCTTGTCAATGAGCAGGAGTAGGGAGTACATAGGCAGTTATGATGGTTATTCACATTTGACTGGGGTTTTGCTAACTCGACCATGGTTTTTAAATTCTTGACCAAGGTTTGTGGCAGTTCTGTTACATTTAATGCACCGATTACTTCATAGAATACGAAGTGTATAGAGGCAGGGTGTAATTATAATTGACGCTTGGGTTTCTGCACTCAAACGCCTATAAATAATTGAGATCTAGGTCTTCATTTACACTTTTGCTAAAATTGTATCTAGTCGAGTTCCTATTTGTGAAGTTCTCCAAACCTCTTGTTGCGCTTAGAGTTTGCAGAATACTTGCTGTAAGTTACTCTGTCCATTTAATCTATTTCTTCATCTTCTTTTGCGACAATGTCTAGCATTTTAGATAGCGAGGATACTGGGTCCGAGAGTGTAGTGTCCCAAGGGGAAACTAAGGTTGAGAGTGTATCTAGAACTACCCAAGATAGTAGTTCAAATAGTTCATTGAGCGATAGCTCAAGTTCGAGCAGCTAGAGTAGCTCGAGTACAGAAGGGGTCTTCCTTGGGGGCGAGGTTGACTCAAGTGATTATTCGGCATCTCGGGGTTGATTGTTTACACCTGTCCACTATATAGAAATAACCTCCAAAATAACACCCATTGACTTGGTACAAATTAGGGAGGTGTATCATATCCCTGAGGGGTATGAGTTGTTGGCACTGGGGACTTAGGGTAAAATACACCGACCTCCTAGGGGGTGTATAATAGTGTTTGAGGAAAGGTTGAAATGTGGCCTTAGGTTCCCTCTCACCTAAGCAATAGTCGACCTCTTGATAAGTTTAGAAGTTTGCATAACCCAATTGCTCCCCAACTGTTTCACCACTCTTTATAGTTTTGCAGTGCTAATGCATCTATATAATCAACCTATCTTCTTTGCCAACTTCTCAAATTTATTCCACTTACCCATGTTGTGAAAGTTGGGTAGTACCGCGAAGTCTGGCTTTTACTACTTGACTGCTCAATCCCGCCAAAAATTCTTAGTATCTCCTGCTTCTTCATACGGCTAAGAGTGGAAAACATATATTTTCCATGTTTAGGGGCTAGGGGATTTTTCCATTCCAAGGGGTTGGTGGAAGGGAACTATGGAGATGTCGGGGAACTAGACACTTAGTTGGCCTAATACTTTTATCAGGGATTTAGTCAAATTTGGGCACATGGTAGCCTTAGTTCTGACTGAAGAAAGGTGTCTGGTGTTAGTTGGCTTATCATTGGCCCAACTCAACCTGTCTACAGGCGATCGACTAGGTAGAGATTCTCATCGATCATTTTAATTGTGATTGATATTTTTTTTGATTGACTCTAATGCTTATTTATCTTATTTGTGTCTGCAAATCAAGAAAAGATAATGGCTAGAAGTAGAATCAAAGCTCAAGCCAGGGCTTTAAGCAATGAGAAATGTTGTCGAGCTGCTGCCGCTTGACGAGAAGGAGTTGCTGCAGAGCCAGCTAGTTTGACATGATTGACCTCGGCTCCTGTACCCCTACAAATTGAATAGGCACCTGAACCCCAATTCGCTTGTTGGGATGAGCCAATGCAATGCAGCCCCATAGGTTGGGGTACAAGGCAAGTTTTCGAATAGGGAGGCTTGGTGCCAAAGAAGGCCACAGGCAACAAGGGAAAATAAAAAGCGGTGATAGGCTACGACTTGTTCAGAAAACTTAGCAATGGAGTACTATTCCAACTTCCCTAGCTATTTTTGCCCCATTTTGCAACTGACCTAGCCTACAAAATAATTGATAAGACCTCTATCATCCAACGAGGAATGATCAGTGACAATGCTCTAAAGTGGCTGACCTCAGAGCTTTTCTTACTTGACCAATGAAAACTGATGGGCCTTAATCAGGTTAGGGTTCTCCAGGCATTAGCTTACCACTATAATATAGTAAGCATGAGGTTGATAATTTCTCATTGAATTTCTTTTTTGTTGTAGTATTATGGAATAAAATTTTTATGTTATAGGTGGGCTAACTGGGCTACAATATCTTTCGTCGATTGGAGTTGGCCCTGGCGGATAGGGAGGAGGTGTAAGGAGAAGGGGATATGGAAACCCTCAAGGTGCAACTCAAGTCTTCTCAACTTCAGGTCAAGCAATTCACCAAACGAGTGGCTGAGCACTAAGAACAGCTAGACTCCAAAGATCAATAATTGGTTTAAGCAATCAAGGAGTAGAGTTGAATGGACTCAATAATAAAGAAGGCTCACTTGGACCTGCAGGTGAGCTTTTCTTCTGGTCAGGCACAAGGTCGTGCAGTGGCTACCAATGAGGTGAGAGAGACCTTCAACCGCCACCTTTCAATAATGCGGTGCGAGGTGATCGAACAATTTATCTTGAGCCCTACAATTCAGGATGTGAGCGTGATCATGTCACTTGACGATACTCGTGAGGTATTCCACAAGGCTGTGAAACAGCTCAAGTGCCTGGGCAACGCTTTCGGCTAGACGAAAAGAGTAAGATAAGCCCTGCACTAAATGATAAATTAGAGCTTTACCCTAATCTTGAGGAGGTTAGAGTCGACCAGGCCCTGGAGAAGTAAACTGCGACCTCTATGCTTGTTGAGCCTCTAACTGAAGCTCAAAGGAAGAAGGTTGAGGTCAATGCGAGGTTAGAGTAACTGGCTAATGAATTTGCATTTGTGGAAGACCTTGTGGTCCAGCTTAGAGAGGAACAGGTTGATGTGGTGCATATGTGCCACATTCAACCAACTTTATGAGCGACGTTACTGGGCCTTCTCAACCACCTTGAGCCATTTCGCCACTTATTTGCACGTTGCCAGAGCCCTACTTAGAATGGCCTGAGGGCAACCAGGCGAGGTCCAGCTAGAGCTAAATTGGTTTTTTTTCCCTCCTCTCCCCCCCTCTCTCTCTCTCTCTGTTTCTCTCTCTCTTTCTTCTTGTAATTGTGGCTAACTCCTTAATGAATAAAGGATGTTTTTCATTTCAATCTTGTTAGATTAAAGATATCTCTTGAATCTTGTCAGATGCAACTTGATTATTGTAGTAATGTGGGGAATAATTGATAAAATATTTGGTTATCACCATCATAATTAAGAAAATCTAACAATACTATTGTCGATTTTATATAATGTTGACTGACGCGTAGTAATTTGTTTGCACAACTGCGTTGTTGATTCTTATTATTGTATGGTTAACTTACTTGGTTGACTACTCGAATTTAGGTGAAAAAGCCTAAGATTTGCAGCTTACAGCTATTTGGGGTCGATGACATGATCGATTTAAATTTTAGAAACTAATTAAGTGTCGCAAAGCTATTTCTTTATCTACTTCTGGGTCGATGGGAGATTGGTAGCATGATGCTATTTGTCCATCAACTATGGGGTTAACCAAGAATGTGTGTGGCAGCATGGAGCTATTGAAGTGACAGTAAGGGGCTACTTATTCACTGACTACGGCATCAACTAAGAACTTTTTGGCAGCATGAAGCTATTTGAGTGGTAGCAAGGGGCTGCTTATTCGTCGACTAGGAACTTGGTGCTTGCTAAATATGATTATAATAATGCCTGCAAATGGTAGCGGTATTGTTGGAACTTTATTCAAGCCTGAGAATACAAGGATAAATATAACATAATTCTAAATGTAAAATTTTCTTAGGTTGATGGCGTTCAATGGGTGAGGGGGTTTCTCTCTTTCCACATTGGCTAGTCTATAGGTATTATGCTTTGATACATTAACAACAGTGTATGGTCCTTTCCATTTTGGGTTGAGCTTGCCAATATTCTTGGAGATTTCTATCTTCTTGAAAATGAGGTCTCCGACCTTAAAATGGCGTAACTTAACTCCTTTGTTATAGTTGTCGGCCATTTTTGACCTATAGCACTATAATATTTTGTAAGCTTTTTGTCAATGCTCATCGATCATTTCAAGGTTGAGTATTCTCTCTGATGTGTTCCTTAGTGGATGGAAGTGAATGACCTAAGCCGTGTGTTGAATTACCTCTGAGGGGATGACTGCTTCAGACCCATAAATGAGACTGTAAGGGATATGACCTATAGCTATTGGGGGAGTTGTTTTGTATGCCAATAACATCCCAAGGAGGTCATTTGCCTAATTCAAGCCAGTGTCCTGTATCCTGGCTTTCAGATGGTCGAGGATCATTCTGTTGGTTACCTCCGTCTGGCCATTCGATTGAGGATTGCCCACTAAAGTGAAGTGTTGTGTGATCCCCAAGGTTTCGCACCAACCTCTGGTGCTCTTGCTTTAGAATTGAGTGCTATTATCTGAAAAAAGGACCTTGGGCTGACCAAAATGGCAGATGATGTTTTTCCACATGAAACTCTTGATAATCGTATATGTTATCTTAGGAACAGCCTCAGCTTTGACCCATTTAATAAAGTACTCAATTTTAATGATTATGAATTTCTACTGTCTTGTCAATCTTGGAAATGAACCCAAAATATCGATTCCCCACTGATCAAATGGCCAAGAAATTTAGACATTGATCATTGGCGCTGCGGGCTAATGTGGAAAATTTGAATAGACTTGACATGATGTACATTTTCGTGCGAAATCCACCGAGTCTCTCAATAATGTTGGCCAAAAGTATTCGTACCTGATTGTTTTGTGGGCCAAGTATCTTTCTCTAGAATGGTTGCCACACATGCTTGCATGAATGTTCGGCAACACCTTTAGAGCTTGATCGGGATCTAGGTATCTCAAGAGGGGTCCAACAATTGACCTCTTGTACAACTGACTATGCTCATCGAGTGCAAATTTGTCGGCTTGACCTCAAAGGAGTCGAGCCTCATTTTCATCCTTGTGGATGGTACCATGGCTCAAATACAATTTAATTGAGACCTACCAAGAAGGTGCAGTCTCCTTAATGCATGTAATCAAATTTTCATCATGGGGTCTAATCAATGGTCTATTAATGACCAAAAATGTGATTTTTCTATCCCTCGTGCCCTTGGTCAAGCTGGCAAACTTTGAGAGAGCATCCAACCGCTCATTCTCAGATCAAGGTATCTGACTAAGAGTGAACCTTTTGAATGGTTGTTGTAACTTTTCACCTTTGCCAGGTACTGGCTCATCGTTGAGTCTTTGGCTTCAAAAAGTTTTTCAACTTATTCAGCTACCAACTGGGTGTCTATAATGTCGACCAAGTGCTCAATACCCCAATCGAGCTCTAGTCTCATTCCTGTGAAAGGACCTCGTACTCTGCTTCATTGTTCGTGACTGTATAGTCTAGTTTTATTATAGAATTGTATTCCTCTACAGCTAGGGAGCAGAGAGCAACTCTTACTCTTTCTCTAGATGTTGTCAATGATCCATCGATGTGTAAAGTCCAAACATGAGGGGCTTCACAATTTCTCTCGGGTAGGTCAACTTGTTCGGCAATTAAGTTAGCCAGAAGTTGTGCTTTGATGGCCATTTTGGGCTAGAAAGTAATGTTGAATTCTCCCAGTTTAATGGCCTATTTGGTCAATCTTCCAAATGTGTCCAGTTTCTACAAAACTTACTTTAGTGGTTGATTGGTCATCATTATAATGGCATGAGACTGAAAGTATGGCCACAGTTTTTGAGCTATAGTTACCAGTGCTGAGGAAAATTTCTCAATCTTCACATAATTATGCTTCGACCTTTGGAGTAACTTACTGCAATAGTAGACCGGCCAATGGCTGCCATCTCGAGTTGAGACTTAGATTAAGCTGATCGATGCTTCGAAGACCACTAAATACATCTGAAGCACTTCTCTCAATTCAAGTTTTGCAAGCATAGGGGTGTGGCTAAGTACTGCTTCAACTCGACCAAATCCTGATCACACTATTCACTTTACTAGAAACCTAATGTCTTGGCATTTTTGAGAATTTTGAAGAAAGGTAAACTCTTATCGGCCAATATTACAATGAATCTTCCCAAGGCTATAATTCTCCCAACCAATCTCTGAACATCTCTGACTATTTTCATAAGGGTGACGTTGAGAACGGCCTGAAGTTTTTGCGGGTTTACCTCAATACCTCATTGACTGACTATGTAGCCCAAAAATTTACCTTTGTGAACCCCGAATATACACTTATTTGGGTTCAACTTCAAACCAAATGCTCTTAGGATTGCAAAGGTATGATCGAGGTCGAGCAAATGGTCTTGGGCCTTTTCTATTTTTACAATCATACCATCGACGTACATCTCCATCGACTTCTCAATTTCATCTTTGAACATAAAGTTGATAAGCTTTTGGTAAGTTACCCTAGCATTTTTCAATCCAAAAGGCATGACCAAACAGCAGTATAGCCCATTAGGAAAAATAAAGAAAGTTTTATACCTATCCTCATGAGCTATGAAAATTTGATGATAACCTTGAAATGCATCCATCATGCTCAATAACTTACAACCAATAGTTGAATCAACTAATAAATCTATCTGAGGCAGGGGTAAGGATCTTTAGGGCATGCTTTATTTAAATCGATGAAATCATTACACATCCATTATTGTCTCTCATTCTTTAAAACTAATACAACATTACAAAGTCAAGAGGAAAATTGAATTTCTACAATATATCTTGCATCTAGGAGTTTCCTGACCTCTTCCTTGATGATCTACATTTTCTCGGCATTGAATGTCCTCATCTTCAGTTCGATCAATTTGTATGAGGGGTCAACATTAAGGCGGTGCACAATGCCATTTGTCAATTCCCTGGAGTTCGGATGTTCTCCATGCAAAGATGTCAATATTCTTTCTCAGGAAATCAACCATAAGATATTTCAAGTAAGGGCTTATATCTATTCCGATACGGGTTGTCTTGTCAGGATTTCCCTATTCCATCTTGATGGTCTTAAATTCCACGATGAGCTCTATCTTGGTGTCTTCTAACTTTCTCTTCTTGTTGGCCTAAGTCTCATCGGTTTTCGTTACAGGGACGTCTCCCAAGGTCTTCAATTACGATCGAGTATTCTGCTTGCTTGACTCGACAGAGATGTTATAACATCTCTAGGCCTTCTTTATATTGCACAAAAGCTCCTTTGTGCCGGCTGGGGTCAAAAATTTAATTTTCAGGTGGTAGGTCGACATAATAGCATGGAAGTCATTGAGAGTTGGTTAACCTATTATGATGTTGTAAGCAAATGAGGCATCAACCACCAAATAGTTTACCATCGAAGTTCTCCTTCGAGAAGCCTCTCCAAATGATGTTGATAGGTTGATAGATCCTTTCGGAATGATTTTTGACCCCCTAAATCCGACCAGCGGGGTTCACATAAGTTCAAATTTTAGCTAGCCCATATTTATTCTTTTCACGGTGGAGAGAAAAATGATGTTGGCCAAGCTGCCGTTAGATAGTCTGCTTTATAGTCGATATTCCTACCCTTGAGGTGGGCTAAGTCGGTGTTAATGAATGAGAGAGGCTCTGCACTCATTGATAGGTGGAATTTTGTTTCAACAGGTAAGGCTTCGGTCAACTCAAGCCTCCTCTGGGTTTGCCTCCAGGTAAACTTTAAGTCTCCCCTAATAAGACCTCTCGCAATCATGTCAATCACTCCTAGGATAGGCGGGTGATCCTCGTGGATGGGTTTCTTTCCTTTCTTCTCCCTTCTAAGGCTAATCGACCTTTCTCTATGATAAGTCTGATCAGTTTTACCCCTTTCAACCAAGTGTCCATGACTATATACTTCTTGAGGTGGCCCTACCTGATCAGCCTCTCAATCTTATCTTGGAGGTTAAAACACTCATTTGTGTTATGCCTCTTTTGTTTGTGGAAGTCGTAGTATTTTTTGAATTTTTTCATTGCCTTAGTCCCTGTTAGTTTTCTCAATTTTTTGAGGAGGTTATCATGTTGGATGGCATACAGGACCTCTATCCTCGAGATGTTCAGGTATGTATAGTCACAGAAACATTTTATGGGAGATCAACCTCTTTCTTTGTGCTTTTGGTAGTCTCTTTCTTTCTTCTTCTTCTTTTTGACCTCAGAGGATCCAAACTTGAGCTTGTTCATCTTTTCCTGGGTTATGTATCTTTCGGCCAGGTTGAGCAGCTCCTCTATCGATTGGGGATGTTCACGCACCAATGCATTGGCGCATCCTTGTGTCTTAGCCACAAAAATAGTACGTCTATTAGGAACTCAATCATGGGGTTATGTATCATGAGGACCTCTGTGTTAAACCTCATAAACAAGTCACGAAGAGACTCTCACTCGCTCCATTTGACAGTATGGGGATGGGTGTGGGGGAGTTTTACCTTCTTCTTGCTAGCAAATTGATGCAAAAATTTATCGCACAGCTAATCATAAGAGTAAATTAACAAAGGCTTGAGCTTCACAAACCAGTCAAGCACAATTCTCTAGAAAGTGGTCACCAACATTTTGGCATGGATGTATTCATTGTGCTTGTGTGGTTGCATTATGTGCTCGAACTGCATTAGGTGCTCGTTGGGATCCGTTAAGGCATCGTATCTTGGTAGACCAATTGGGACCTTCGCATCAACAGCAATGCACTCATCAATAATTCATTGGATGAATGGGGATTCTCTTTATCGATGAGACCTTTGAGGGCCCTTCAAATTAGGTGCTCTTTTGATATTTCTCCTTAAGATCTCATTGAGGCTCCTATTTAGTTGTTGGACTTGATAAGACATTTCTTCTTATTCCTCCTGATCAGTCAGAGTGGCGTTCCAATCGACAATTGGCCTTATGCGCTCAACCCTATCACACTGTGGGGCTCAAATGGGTTGGGCTACGAGGTTTGCAAATTCTTCCATATCTTTACAGTAGTTACGCCTGGAATGTTCAACCTTATCGCGCTATAGGGCTCGATTAGGTCGAACATGATCAACTAAGTCTGCAATCTCTTCCCATAACTCTGGTCACCTCCTCTCCTCTTGGTGGTGTCTAAGATTAGTTTCACGTCGGGTGGGTGGCTGCCTAGATTTCTAGTGATCGTAGCAGTTCTTGGGGGACTTATCTTTTGGGAAAGGCGATGTGGGGTGGTACTGGCAGTAGGGGTTGGCACAGTGGTATGCCTATTCAGTGTGGCGGACAGCTGAGCTAAAATTTGAGCAAAGATTTACTCGCTTATCAGCTGCATCAATCGGTGCATAGTTAATGTCACCACTTGCTTTAGAGGGGCACTAGGGCTATGAAAGTGTGCACCTTGCTAGGGCGGAAGAGGAGGTGGTGATGTGGACCTCATATTCTCCTTCATTCCTGACATGACTCTACGTGTGTTCATCATTCTTTCATTGCAATCTTAAGGGTTCTCACAGACGGCACCAAAATTATGAGGTTGAAAGTCGTTTATGGTGAAAAAGATGGTGTTTGGGCAAATTTGACCAGGGAGGTCGAATGATCCAAGTGCTATTCTTCTTGAGGTTTGAGATCTACAATAGCAACACATATTAAATTAGTTAAGGTGCCCCCGACGAAGGCACTCCGATGCTTAAGTTAATTTTGGTCGATAAAGATACGAATCGAATAGAATATTAAGGGCTTATAGCATATTTGACATTAGCTGGAGCGTGGTTGGTTATGAGATATTTATAACCTTCTCCTTGCGTGTTAATTGGCAAAGATGCCCTTATCAGGTGTAGTGAGCTTTAGTCCTTGCCAGGGGTTTAACGGTTATTTTAGATCTCAGTATTATTTCAAGTGACATCATCTCCTATTTTTTAGGGTGCACAGTATTGCGAACTGGCGCCTCTCTGTCAAAAGAGGTGGTAGAGTTGGTGGCAGCGACTGTACCAATTGCCACGCACTATTAATGCGGAGGCATGCTGCCTGTTAGAATAATAAATGCAGCATGGATATGAATTAGCATCAAAGTGAGCCATTTGGTCGATAATAGTCAAATAGATAGGGCTATTCAATCAGAGAGATAGTTGAATAGGCTAAATTGGTTGACGTCTCCGATCGAATGCAGTTGGTAACAATATACTCAACTAGATGGTTGTTGTCAAGTGGCTTAGCCCAGAACTGATGTTGGGCCCTGCGGGTTGAGTTTGTCTGTTGGGCTATCCCATATCATGAGTCCTATTTGTGGTCCTGATTGAGCTTGTCGACGAGCAGGAGGATGGAGTACATAGGTAGTTATGGCGATTAATCACATTCGACCGGGGTTTTGTTAACTTAACCAGGGTTTTTGAATTCTTAACTAGGGTTTATGGAAATTTTGTTGCATTTAATGCGTTGGTTACTTCACAGAATATGAAGCAAACAGAGGCAAGGTGTAATTATAATTGACGCTTGGGTTTCTACGCTCAAACGTCTATAAATAATTATGATACAGGTCTTCATTTACACTTTTGCTGAAATTGTATCTAGTCGAGTTCCTATTTATAAAGTTCTCCAAACCTCTTATTTCACTTAGAGTTTGCAGGATACTTGTTGTATGTTGCTTTGTCCATTTAATCTATTTCTTTCTTTCCTTTTGCAACAATATCTAGCACTTCAGATAGCTAGGACACTAGGTCCAAGAGTGTAGTGTCCCAAGGGAAAACTGGGGTTTAGAGTGTATCTGGAATAGCCTAGGATAGTAGTTCAAATAGTTCATCAAGCGATACCTCGAGTTCGAGCAACTCGAATAGCTCGAGCACAGAAAGGGCCGTCTCTAGGGATGAGGCTAACCCGAGCGATTATCCGACATCTTAGGGTCGAGTGTTTACACCCGTTCACTATACAGAAATAACCTCCAAAATAACACCCACCAACCTGGTGTGAAGTAGAGAGGTATATCATATCCTTGAGGAGTATGAGTTGCTGGCACTAGGGACTTAGGGTAGAATGCACCAACCTCCTAGGGGGTATATAACAGTGTTTGAGGAAGGGTTGAGATGCGGCCTTAGATTCTCTCTTACCCAAGTGATAGTTGACCTCCTGGTGGGTTTAGAAGTTTGCATAAACTAATTGCTCCCTAACTATTTCGCTATCCTTTATAGTTTTGTAGTACTAATGCATCTGTATAATCAACCCACCTCTTTTATTCCACTTAACTTTGTTGTGGAAGTCGGGTGGTACCGAGCAGTTTGGTTTTTACAACTTGACTGCTCAACCACACCAAATATTCTTGGTATCCCCTACTTCATCATATGACCAAGAGTGAAAAAAATATTTTTTCTATGTTTGGGGGCCAGAGGATTTCGCCATTCCGAAGGGTTGATGGAGAGGACTTATGGAGTTACTGAGGAACCAGACACCTAGTTGGCCTAATACTTTTGTTAGGGATTTGGTCGAATTTAGGCACATGGAGGCTTTAGTTCTGACTGAAGAAAGGTGTTTGGTATTGGCTAGCTTATTGCTGGCCCAACTTGACCTGCCTACGAGCAATTAACTAGGTAGAGATTCTCGTTGATTATTTTAATTTTAATTGCTATTCTTTCAACTCGACTATGATGACTGTTTGTTTTGTTTGTGTCTACAGATGAGAAGAGATAATGGCCAGAAGTAGAATTGAAGCTCAAGCCAGGGTTTTAAGAAATGAGAAATGCTGCCGAACTACTGTCGCTCAACGAAAGGGAGCTGTAATAGAGCCAGTCAGTTTGACATGATCGACCTTAGCTCCTGTACCCTCGTAAATTAAATAGGAACCTAAACCCCAATCCGCTTGTTGGAAGGAGCTTATGCAAAGCAAGAAGGCTCGATGCCAAAAAAGGCCATAGGGGACAAGGGAAAATAAAAAGTGGTGGCAGGCTATGACCTGTTCGAAAAATATAGCAATAGAATACTATTCCAACTCCCCCGACTGTCTCTGCCCCATTTTGCAATTAACCAAGCCCATGAAATAATTGATACAACCTCCAACATCCAAGGAGGAATGACCGGCGGCAATGCCCCAAAGTGACTGACCTCAGGGCTTTTCTTACCCAACCAACGAAAATTGATAGGCTTTAGTCAGGTCAGGGTTCTTTGGGCATTAGCCTACTATTGTAATATGGTAAACATGAGATCAATAATTTCTCATCGAATTTTTTTTTCATTGTAATATTGTGAACTAACATTCTTATGTTATAGGTGGGCTAACTGGGCTACAATATCTTTTGCCAATCGGAGCTAGACCTGATGGATAGAGAGGAGGCACAAAGAGAAAGGGATATGAAAACCCTCAAGGTGTAGCTCGAGTCCTCCCTACTTCAAGTACAGCAATGGACCAAATGATTGGTTGAGCTCTAAGAATAGCTGGACTCCAAAGATCTATAGTTACTTTAGGTGATCGAGCAAAGTCGAATGGACTCAAAAATAAAGAAGGCTCACTTGGACTTGTAGGTGAGCTTTTCTTCTGGTCGTGCATAAGGTCATGCAGAGGCTACTAATGAGGAGAGAGAGGCGTTCAACCGCCACCTCCCAATGATGTTGCGCGAGGCAATCAAATAATTTATCTTGAGCTTTGCCTTTTAGGATGTGCGTGTGATCATGTCACTTGACGATTCCACAGGGTTGTGAAGCAGCTTAAGTGCTTGGGCTACGCTTTTCAGCCCGATGATAAAAGTAAGATAAGCCCTACACTAAATGACAAATTAGAGTCTTACCCTGACCCTGAGGAGGTTAGAGTTGACCAGGCCCTAGAGAAGGAAATTGCAATCCTGTGCCCATTGAGCTTCTAACTGAAGCTCAAAAAAAGAAGGCTGAGGTCAATGCGAGGTTAGAACAACTGGCCAATGAATTTGCATTTGCGAAAGACCTTGTGGTCTAGCTTAAGAAGGAACATGTCAATGTGGTGCAGTACGTGCTGCGCTCAACTAACTTCATGAGCGACATTGCTGGGCCTTCTCAACCACATCGAGCTGTTTCACCACTTGCTTGCACGTTGCTAAAGCCCAACTGAGAAAAGCCTAAACGTGAGCAGGTAGGGTCTAGCTAAGCTAAATTGGCTTTTCCTTTTTTCTTTCTCTCTATTTTGTTTCGTTTGTAATTGTGGCCAACTCCTTAATGAATAAAGGATTTTTTCATTTCAGTTTTGTTACATTAAAGATATCTCTTGAATCTTGTCAAATGAAACTTGATTGTCATAGTAATATGGAGAATAACTGATAAAATATTTGGCTATCACCATCATAATTAAGAAAATCTAACAACACTGTTGTCAATTTTGTATAATATTGACTAATGCATAGTAATTTGTTTGCACAACTGCGTCGTCGATTCTTATTGCTGTATGATCAACTTACTAATTGACTACTTGGTTAACTACTTGGATTTAGGCAAAAAAGCCTACAGTTTGCAGCTTGTGACTATTTTGGGGTCGACGACATGGTTGATTTAAATTTTTAAAACTAATTAAATGGCGCAAAGTTGTTTCTTTGTCGACTTCAGAATCGACGTGATATTGGTAGCATGATGCTATTTATCCATCGACTACGGGGTCGACCAAGAATATATGTGGCAGCATAGAGCTATTTGAATGAAAGTGAGGGGCCGCTTATTCGCTGACTACGGGGTCAACTAAGAACTTGTTGGCAGCATAAAGTCACTTGAGTGGTAGCGAAGGGCTACTTATTTGTTGACTATAGGGTCGACTAGGAACTTGGTGCTTGCTGAGTATGATTATAACAATGACTGCAAATGGTAGCGGTATTGTTGGAACTTTATTCAAGTAGGAGATTACAAAGGTAAATGCAACATAATTTTAAATGTAAAAGTTTCTTAGGTTGATGGCGTTCCACGAGTGAAAGAGTTTCTCTCCTGCCATATTGGCTAATCTATAGACATTGTGCTTCGATAATTTAACAACAATATATGGTCCTTCCCATTTTGGGTTGAGCTTGCCAACATTCTTGGAAACTTCTACCTTCTTGAGAATAAGGTCTCCAACCTTAAAATAGCACAACTTGACTCCTTTGTTATAGTTGTCAGCCATCTTTAAACTGTAGCATTATAATATCTTGTAAGCTTCTTAACGATGCTTATTGATCATTTCAAGGTCGAGTTTTCTCTCTGATGTGTTCTTTAGTGGATGGAAGTGAATAACCCAAGCTGTGTGTTAAATTAGCTTTGAGAGGAAGACTACTTCAAACCCATAAATGAGACTGTAAGGGCTATGACCTGTGGCTATACGGGGAGTTTTTCTGTATGCCCATAACACCCTAAGGAGGTCATCTGCTCAATTCGAGCTAGTGTCTTGTATCCTGGCTTTCAAATGGTTGAGGATCATTTTGTTGGTTACCTCCGTCTAGCCATTCAATTGAAGTTGCCCATTGAAGTGAAGTATTGTGTGATCCCTAAGGCTTTACACCAACTTCTGATGCTCTTGCTTTAGAATTGTGTGGCATTATTTGAAATAAGGACCTTAGGTAGATCAAAATGGAAGATGATATTTTTTTATATGAAACTCTTGATAGCTATGCGAAATCTACTGAGTCTTTCAACAATGTTGACTAAAAGTATTCATACCTAATTATTTTGTAGGGTAGGGATCTTCCTCTAGAATGGTTGCCATACATGCCTGCATGAATGTCTTGCAATACCTCTAGAGCTTGAATGGCATCTAGGTACCTCAAGGGGGGTCCAAAAATTGACCTCTTGTACAACTGACCATGCTCATTGAGTGCAAATTTGGCGGCTTGGCCTCAAAGGCATTGAGCCTCATTCCTGTCCTTGGGGATGGTGCTTTGGCTTACATATAATTTGATAAGGACCTGCCAAAATGTAGTCTCCTCAATGCTTGTTATCAAAATTTTCTTGTGGGATCTAATCAATGGTCTATTAGTGACCAAAAATGTGATTTTTCTATCCCTTGTACCCCTGGTCGAGTTGGCAAACTTTGAGATAGCTTCCGTTTGCTCATTTTTAAGTCAAGGTATCTGACTAAAAGTGAACCTTTTGAATAACTGTTGCAACTTTTTTACCTCGATCAGGTACGAGCTCATCGTCGAGCCCTTGGATTTGAAACTTTTGTTAACCTGTTTAGCTACTAATTGGGAGTTTGTAATGGTGACCAGGTGCTCAACATCCTGGTTGAGCACTATTTTCATTCCTGCGAGAAGGGACTTATACTCTGCCTCATTATTCGTGACTGCGTAGTTCAATTTTATTGAAAAATCATATTCCTCTGCAGCTGGGGAGCATAGAGCAACTCTTACTCCTCTTTCAAATGTGGTTGATGATCTATCGACATTCAAAGTCTAAACAAGAGGGGTTTCACAATTTTGCTCGGGTAGGTCCTCACCAATGAAGTCAGTCAGAACTTGTGCTTTGACGGCTATTCTAGGCTGAAAAGTAATGTTAAGTTCTCCCAATTTAATGGCCTATTTGGTTAATCTTCCAGATGTGTTCAGTTTTGATTAAACTTGCTTTAGTGGTTGGTTGGTCAATACTATAATGGCATAAGACTGGAAGTATGGCCACAGCTTTCAAGCTGCAATTACTAGTGCCAAGGTAAATTTCTCAATCTTCAAGTAATTATGCACCCTGCTCTTAGAGTAACTTACGACGATAGTAGATCCGTCGATGGCTGCCATTTTGGGTCGAGACTAAGACTGAGTTGATCGATGCTTTAGAGACCACCAAATATACCTAAAGCACTTCTCTCAATTTAGGTTTTTCAAGCATGGGGGGCGAGGCTAAATACTATTTCAACTCGACCAATACCTGATCACACTGTTCACTCTACTGAAAACCCAACTTCTTGGCATTTTTGAGAATTTTGAAGAAGGGTAAACTCTTATCAGCCAATCTTACAATGAACCTTCCTAAGGCTATAATCCTCCCAACCAATCTCTAAACATCTCTAACTATTTTTGGAGAGGTGACGCTGAGAATGGCTTAAATTTTCTACGGATTGGTCTCAATGCCCCGTTGATTGACCATGTAGCCCAAAAATTTACCTCCGCAAACCTCAAATGTAAACTTATTTGGGTTCAACTTTAGACTAAATTCTCTCAAGATTGCAAAAGTATGACCGAGGTCGAGCAAGTGGTCTTAGGCCTTTTTTATTTTTACAATCATATCATCGATGTACACCTCCATCAACTTTTCAATTTCATCTTTGAACATAAAGTTGACCAATCTTTGGTAAGTTGCCCTAGCATTTTTCAATCCTAAAAGAATGACCAAAAAGTAGTATAGCCCATTAGGAAAAATAAAGAAAATTTTCTCCCTATCCTCGGGAGTCATGAAAATCTGATGATAACCTTGAAACACATCTATCATGTTCAATAACTCATAACCAGTAGCTGAATCAACTAATAAATCTATCCAAGATAAGGGGGTAAGGATTTTTAGGGCATGCTTTATTTAAATTCATAAAATCATTACACATCTATCACTGTCCCTCATTCTTTGGGACTAGCATAACATTACAAAGCCAAGAGGGATATTGAATTTCTATAATATAACCTGTATCCAAGAGTTTCTTGATCTTTTTCTCGATGATCTGTATTCTCTCGACTTTAACTGCATGGGATAGTTTGCTTTATGGTCGATATTCCTACCCTCGATGTGGGCCAAGTCACTGTTAGTGAATGAAATGGGCTCTGCATTCGTTGATAGGTGGAATGTTGTTTTGATAGGCAAGACTTTAGTCGACTCAAGCCTCCTCTAGGTTTGCCTTCAGGTAGACTTTGAGCCTCCTCAGCAAGACCTCCCGCAATCATATCAATCACTCCTCAGATAGGCGGGTGATCCTCGTGGGCTAGTTTTTTGCCTTTGTCCTCCCTTCTAGGGCTAATCGACTTTTCCCTACGGGGAGTCCGATCAATTTTGCCCCCTTCAACCTGAGTGTCCATGGCTATATACGTTTTGAGGTGGACCTACCTGATCAAACTCTCAATCTCATCTTGGAGGTTGAAGCACTCTTCTGTGCCATGCCCCCTCTGTTTGTGGAAGTAGTAATATTTTTAGATTTTTTTATTGCCTCAATCTCCGTTAGTTTCCTCAATATTTTAAGAAAGTTATCATGTTGAATGGCGTACAGGACCTCTCTCCTCGGGATGTTCAGGAGTGTATAGTCATGGAAATGTTTCATGGGAGATCGACCTCTTTCTTTGTGCTTTTGATTGTCTCTTTCTTTCTTCTTCTTTTCAACCTCAAAGGATCCAAACTTGAGCTTGTTCATCTCCTCTTGGGTTATGTATCTTTTGATCAGGTCAAGCAGCTCCTTCATTAATAGGGAATGTTCACGCACCAATGCATTAGCGCATTTCTTGAATCTGAGCCCTAAAAACAGTACGTCTATTAGGAACTCAATCCTGGGGTTATCTATTTTGAGTACCTCCATATTAAAACTCATAAAGAAGTCATGGAGGGACTCCCCCTTACTTTATTTGACAGTATAGAGATAGGTATGAGGGAGTTTTGCCTTCCTCCTACTGGCAAATTGGTGTAAACATTTATAGCACAACTGGTCATAAGAGTAAATTAATGAAGGCTCAAGCTTCACAAACCAATCGAGCGCAATGCCCTAGAAAGTGGTCACCAATATTTTAGCATGGATATATTCATTGTGCCTGTGTAGCTACATCGTGTGCTCGTTGGGTCTATCAAGTTGTTGTATCTTGATAGACCAATTAGGACCTTCACATCGATAGTAATGCGCTCATCAATAATCTCTTAAATGAATGGGGATCCTCCTTCCCAATGAGACCTCTGAGAGCCCTCCAGATTAGGCGCTCTTTCGGTATTTCTTCTTGAGATCTCATCGAAGCACCTATTCAGTTGTTGGACTTGATGAGACACTTCTTCCCATTTCTCTTGATCAACCAGAGTGGCATTCCGATCAAAACATAGCCTTATGCGCTTACCCCTATCATAATACGAGGCTTGAATGGGCTGGGTTGTGAGATCCAAAGATTCTTCCATATCTTTGCGGTAGTCACACCTGAAACGTTTGACCCTATCGCATTGTGGGGCTCAATTAGGTCGAATGTGATCAATTGAGTTTGCAATCTCTTTCCATAACTCTGGTTGCCTTTTTTCCTCCTGGTGGCCTCTAGGACTGGCTTCACGTTGAGTGGGCAGCCATCTGTATTTCTAGCTATCGTAGCTATCCTTGGGGGACCTATCTTTTAGGGGAGATGGTTGTAGGGTAGCAATGGCAGTAAGGGCTGGCATAATGGTGTGCCTATTCTATGCAGAAAACTTCTTGGCTAAAATTTTAGTAGAGATTTGCTCGCTTATCAGCTGTATCAACTGGGGCATAGTTAATGTCACCACTTGCTGCAGGAGGACGCTAGGGCCATAAACGTGTGCACCTTGCTGGGGTGGAGGAGGAGGCAGTGATGTGGACCTCCTATTTTCCTCTCTTCCTGACGTGGCTCTATATGTGTTCACCATTCTTTCATTGCAATCTCAATGGTTCCCATAGATGGTGCCAAAATGATGAGGTTGAAAGTCGTTTATTGTGAAAATGGTGGTGTTTGGGCAAATTCGACTAGGAAGGTCGAATGATCCAAGTGCTATTCTTCTCGAGGTTTGAGATCTGCAATAGCAACACACGTTAAACTAGCTGAGGTACTCCTAGTGAAGGCACTCCAACGCTCAAGTTAGTACTAGTCGATAGAGATAAGAATCGAACAGAATATTAAGGGCTTATAGCGTATTTGGCATTACCTGGAGCGTGATTGGTTATGAGGTATTTATAGCCTTCTCCTGGTGTGTGATATAGCAAAGATGCCCTTATCGAGTGTAGTGAGCTTTAGTCTTTGCTAGGGGGTTAACGATCATTTCAGATCTCGGTACTGTTCCAAATGACATCATCTTCTATTTTCCAGGGTGCATAGTACCATGAACTGGCGCCTCCTTGTCAAAGGAGGTGGTAGAGTTGGTGGCAGCGACTGTACCGGCTATCACACGCCATTAATGCGGAGGCATGCTGCCTATTAGAATAACGAATGCGGCGTGAATATGAGTCAGCACTGGAGTGAGCCCCCTAGTCGATAACAGTTGAATAGACGGGACTGTTCGATTAAAGAGATGGTTGAATATGCTAGATTGGTTGAGGCCTCCCGTCGAATGTTGTCGGTAACTGTATACTCAACTAGATGGTTATTGTCAAGTGGCTTAGCCCAGAACTAATGTTGGGCCATGCGCATTGAGTAGGCATGTTAGGCTAAGTGAGCCTATTGGGCTATCCTATAACAATATTATAGTATATATAATATGTTGTATATATATGTATATAAACATATAAATATTTTTATATATTTTTTTATAAATATTAAATGTTATTAAATTTGTGCCGTTCATTTAAATAAAAAAATCCGATGGTTGATGTCATGAGGGCATTGTAGTCATTTTATATATAAAAAATCTGAACCACTTGCATTTTTGAGCGCATGTACTCCACTTATGGTCTCATGGGAGTTTTTCATCCATTTTTAAAAACATAAGGCGGTATTTTAACTTTTTTTGTTTTTCACGAAAGGGCAAACCACCAAAACAAAATTTTTGAGGGCGTTAAAAATAGATTTTTCCTAACAAAGATATATTACAAAAGACAGAATCACAACAATTTTAGCAGATTTACTCTTTCGACCCTCTCATACAACAATTTCACATAAAAACAACAACAAATCAAGGTTCCAATTGAGGTTTTTGTATTCAATTCCAATCTTCTTATCTAGAAAACCAATCTTGAATCTCCCAAAAATGTACCTATCAAATAAAAATCAACATATATTACAAAATTTATCCAATTCGAACAACAAAAATAGAAATATAATGACAATAGAAAACCTCTAGTGCAAATATCATTCCAAAAACCCAATCAAACTGCATATAACATTTGGCAATCCTATTAACAAAAGTCAAGCTTCAATATCTTCTGAAAAATTGCTAGAAAATGTACACTTTAGATAGTTGAAAATTTTACTTCTTTGATCATGAAT
Organism: Jacaranda copaia; assembly: GCA_014898725.1. Classification (NCBI taxonomy): domain Eukaryota; kingdom Viridiplantae; phylum Streptophyta; class Magnoliopsida; order Lamiales; family Bignoniaceae; genus Jacaranda; species Jacaranda copaia. The sequence continues at coordinate 534,808 of JACGDI010005461.1, read as the reverse complement.
GAAATGGAAGTTATAACCATTTGTTCAATGATCCAAAAAGTATAGATGAAGCTAAGAACTTTGAAATGTGGGAGTGTTTCAAGAGTAAAAAGGTTTCTCTATCTATATACAGACTAAAAAGAAAAACTTCAAATACTCCATCTTTTGTCAATCATGTAGCTAATAATCAAAATAAAAAAATTATTAACTTCTTCAATTCTTACAAACAAACAAATAATAACCAATCAAAATAGTGATGTTGCCACCAAACATCAAAAAATGGTTGTTGAAACCTTTGAAGATAGATACTTTATACATAATACTAAGACAATAATGAGATAGAAGTCACCAAAGAAATAAGCATCAATAAAAACAAACCAATTCACCTACCTAAATACTAAAACATATAGATGTCACACCACTTGCATCTAAATATATACACACATAGAGGTTGCTCAAGTATTTAGGAAAACCTAGATATGCATATGATACTACAACTTTATTAATTTAAACAAAAATATTTCTTTAAAAAAAACAAACTATATATTTTGACTGAATTTAGCCAATCCACATTGAGAAAACAATACAAAATTCCAAGAAAAGACCCAAAAATCAAGTAGAACAACTCTAACAGTTTAGTTAACACAAGTGTAAACCTCAAATGAAACAACCTCTTTGCAATCCATTTTGATAAATCACATCCATGGAGCTCCAAAATCTTCATCATCCCAAAGGGAACCAAATATAGTATCGTCAGACCCCTACCCAATAATGTCTACATGGAAACCACCTTCAACAACATAAGCAAACAAAGAATTCCTTGTAACTACTCGAGAGCATAGTGCCCACCCAAATCAGGACAATACAATTCTTTTAAAAAGTTTGAATGGAGGATGAACCATTTTTAGTCTATTTGAATGGAGGTTGAAATCAGAAGGTTGAGGGATTCAGTTCCTATTACAGTAGTAGGCTTTTGTGGGTTTTGTCAATTGTGGTAAATATTTTTTTGACCTTATCATTAGAGAATATTTAAGGTCAATTTAGAGGATAAAATTGGAATATGAGAAAATTGGTATTCTAACTATTTTTTATGTTGATATTTCCATTTTAACCGTCAAATTTCATTGCCCATGCTAATTGCTGGAAACATTTGAATGCATTTTTTGTAAAAATGTAAAAAAAAACTTCCATTTATGAGACAAAAGTTCTTTCCTTTTATAATAGTACAAATATACTAGACGAAACACCACCGCTAATAAAAAAAACACAAATAACAACATCCAAAATATTAAGCTCAAATCACAATAAACAGATTATTGAGTGATAACACAATTATAATTGAATAATTAATAACTAAATATCATAATAATTCTCAAGAAAAAAAAATTGAACACTTCTACCTCTCCCCCATATCATTTTTTAGATGTAATGCATGTTAACAAAGTTTTCTTTATAAGAATGGCTCAAACTTATATGATACACAAATCAAACTATATCAAACTAAATCAAATTCTAGCAAAAATAATTAAAATTATATGTTTGATTATTTTGATGTGTATGGCCAAGCTCCATAGCTCAAACTCATCGGTCTCAACCTAGGCCTACACCAGCAAAAAAGATGGCCTAGCAAGTACATAGCATTTGACCTTGATCTGAGGCCTAAAACTGGGTATTAGAAAATCACTTTCAATATCTGACTTGCTTGTTTGTCCCATACGTCTTCATAATTTAGGTAGTTTAATCATAAAACTAGTTTTTAAAGCTCTAATTTTTTTGTTCTCACATTTCTTGCTCATAGATTGAATCCCTAACCTTATTTGTGCTTGTAAGTTTGTTAATGTGATTTAATGACCATTATTGCATGGTTGCTGATTATGCATCTTCAGTGTCCCCGTTAATAACTCCTCACTAAGTAATTTTAGTAGCTATCCCATTGTAATTAGTTGTGACCAATCTCATCTGCATCGTTATAAGTTTTAGCAACCATTTTTTTTTGCATTTAGTGACCACAAAACCAATTTTCATTGTGGTGATATTAAAAATATATGAAGTTTGTTAGAATTCATATAACAAATGTAAGATTTATTTATATTATATTTTTCTAAAACTTATTTTTTCTATTTTACTTCATCTTAAATTGTATTAATTTAATAAAGGCATCAAAGAGTGATAAAAAAATAATCAACAAGGATGGATAATTCATAAAACTAAGTCAAAAACAATAATAGAAAAAAACATATATACTATAAATTTTATATTGATTTTTGAGAAATTTAAACAAATCTTAGAGCTTACAAAAGCCTAATTCATCTAACATAATAAATTTCACCAAGAAAATATGTTGTCCTTGAACAAGTGCATATGTTTTGCCACTCGACGTCTTGCGGTTATTGATCCTTCTTAAAGATAATATGAAAAAAAAATTAAATGTAATAAAATGTGATACATGAAACATTGATAATGGCTTTATACCTTATGTAGTGTCCTTTGCATTCCTTATCAACATCATAATCAAGCAAATGTAAACACTGCAATCATACATATGAAAAAAATTATTGATAGATTACAAATATTTTGTCCAAGATTACGTAGTCGTAGAACTGAAGCTTACCCATAGTTTTGTAGGGGAACCCAATTGAGCTATTAGCAATTGAAAGTGTTTTGGATATCTTCATATTTATACTTTTCTGGCTCCCAAATTTCAAACAATTGTTGCACTCATCCAACCTAGATTGTACAAATTAACTTATCAAAATTTCAAGCAAAGATATTATATTAGGAAACATAATCCATCACTAGTGTCTCAAACTTACTACTTCTTTTACAAGTTGTAACCTCTCCTCATTTTTGTCTCTCATAGGGAGTGTGCCATAAATTGAAATTGTAGAGATGTCAAATTCAATGATACACAAGAATAAATAATTTTTCAAATCATGTATTGGAATGTACTATATCTCCAAAGATTCTATGTCATTTGTGAAATTCCTATCTCCAATGAAGAAAGCGTTAATTAACTTTTCATCATCATGGTTTCCTGTCGTAATGTATTGTTGCAACACCAAAACCCAACAAACAGTATCAACTAAAGCTGAAATGGCTTGTATCGATAAATAATTTGATGTTATAACTTGAGAAAATATAGAAAATAATGCAGAGAAAAACCAACATTGTGAGAACAAGTTCATCTCTCTTATTTTTAAAGTGCACAAGTATGCAACAGCATCAATTACCTTGATACACAAATAAGATAAATATATTTCTACTAAAATTTACAAATAGGTCATTCTTAATATCAATATCATATGTGATACTATTATAACATCAAATATTTAATTATGATAAATTGATCAGTTTGAAAGAGTTGAAAAAATGTTACATCACTAGATTCCTATTTTTTTTGGCTGTAGGCATCTCATGTTTTGCCTACTGAAATTCCACATGCCAAAATCCCCAACCAACATACTAAAAAATATTCAAAAATCATATATTTATTGTTAAATATAATCTAATTATAAAAATATATTGATTTTATATTAACATAGATAGTATGCACACCTTGAATTTAGTTTTTCATCTAATAAGTATTCATTGATCTCCTCCTTAGTTGCCAAAGGATTACAAGGATAGTCAACTATTTCTTTTGATTCATCCTCATCAGACTTTATATGAGTCAAGTCAATCACATTGTCAGCTGAATATTCTGAATCACTAAAATCTTTGAAGTCCAATACCCAAGCATGAGTATTGTTTCCTTTCCTCATTCTTGTGGATAATGGGTTAGAACATTTAGGCATTTTTTTATGATAGTCTATCGAAATATCTTTAGAAGGACCTAAATTATGAAATATTGAATTGAATGAAAGAGTTGTAATGGACTCTCGAATGTTGTTCTTTATTACCTCTAGAATCACTAATATCAATTTTTGTAATTGGGGAACCACATTGACAATTAGTTTCACCTGCTTGTTATCTAGTGACGTATGTAAAATCCACTTTACATACTTGCATCAATATAAAACGTCAAACAAACACAGCAAATGGCTAAAAACTAAATAACTCACAATGAGCGCACTATGTCATATCATTCTAATATCCATCTTTCATCTGTATCTCATTGTTGAGCAACTTAATCATATCTTTTATAAGTTGTTGAACTAATAGAGCATTTTGCATGAATGTGTTTGAAATTGAAGAACCAATGATGCTCACTAATGCAAGGAACACAATCTACTAATATAAACGTGTTTGTGAAAATTTATAATGGACAATTAACAATAATAAATTATATGACTTTTTACTCATATGAAAGAATAAAATGCATCCACTAATGTAGCTACTCCCTGGTTTGGTTTATTCCAACCATTTACTCCATCATTAATTTTATGTCGAGTTAATCCAGCCTAATTCATCTATGGTATTTGGTTAATATCAATAAGGAGATTCAAGTACTCTATAGGTAGATTCTGTTTTGATCCTAGAAATAATATAGCCTTGAATACTAAGGCCAAATATATGATTTTAAAATAATCGTCGTTGGTGCAACATGATTGCAGTTTATTCACTAAGTCAACTAGATCAATTTAGCCTCCCTCTAATTTGAATAATTTACCATATTTCATTGATCCATCACTTTTAAATTCACTCAACAAGATATCATCTCTTCTATGTAGAATGCCAAGTGCCCTATTGATTGTAGCATCATCAACCATTAGATCCCCACTATGTATGTGCATACAATTATTATCTGTATCATAATGCTTCACAATCTAATACAACATGCTCTCATCTAATGACTCACATTGAATACTTGTCATTGCACCAAAACCTAATTTATTAATTTCTTCCCATTGTGAATCATCCAATGTCTTATTCACATCAAAAAATTTTCAAAGAGAAGTTTTATGTTGAAACTTCAATTCCCATATATACAAAAGTTTATGTGATATAACTGACAAGAACTCATGTTCGACATCAAAATGCATATAAAAAATTAATCAAGATTATATATATTAAATTACAAATAAGTAATCATAATCTAATTTTTCATCATAAAGAAAAATATATCAAAGGCTAATTTCTTATTAGATGTACCAAGTTCGGCTTCAAAAATTCCTCTACATTATTGAGAAGTCTTTTTCCATACATATAACATATTTTATCAAGTCTTCACTATACTTTTCCCCAACTCTATGGCTGCATGCTGTTCTAGCTTCTTTAGGGGACTATCCCTAACCTCAGGTTTTGTTTTTTCACAAGCTTCCTGTTTTTCAAAAAAAATCATTTCGCATTTTTTGAATAGTTCAATGATAATGCTTAAGAAAATTAGTTATTGTGAACCTTTTTCTACATGCAAGCTTAATTAACACATTCATTAACTCTAATTAGCCAATTGTTCTCATGCCACCCGCAAATTGTCCACAAAAAATGAATGTGCACATACGTTTCTCTTATCATAAGTTTCAAGAACCATTGATGGGTGGATACATCATGCTTTTTTGTCAAATTATTCCACATCTCATCAAATTCTTCCTCAAAACCTTGCTTTTGTAGTAGATTGGATAATCCATTCAAAAAATCATTGCCAACCTTGCTTGAGGCATTCCTTGCAAGATGCTTGCTATAAATTCTGTGACTAGTATTAGGAAATTCAAATAGAATAGCAACACACATTGATGAATCTTGATTTATTAAATATAACAAATGGAACCTTTCCATTCTTGGCCATATGAAAGTTATATAACAACCATTGATAAGATTCAATCACCTCATTGCATAAAATGCAAGCACCAAACACAATTGTACTGCCATGATTATTCACCTCAAATAAAATAACAAAGAGGAACTTGTATTTGTTTATACCATAAGTACTATCAAACATAAGAACATCACCAAATAAATCCAATTCTGCCCTCGACATTCCATCACACCAAAATATTTTATAAGACTGCCATCTATATCTACTGTATATTTAAAAGTCATACCTTCGTCATGCGACCTCATTTCTTCAAGGAAGCATAATGTCATTTTCACATCACCGTCTCTGATCATTTTCATTGTTGCTTGTGGAGATAGTTATATGCATCCTTTATTTTGAATGTAAGCTATCCAATACCTCCAACTAGGTGTTCTATGTAATTCAATAACATATAGGGTCTCATGCCAATCTCAGTAAATATAGTCAATGACAACTCGTTTGATGGAGTTAAGTAGCTTTAAGATTAGTTTAAATAATTAGAACGTAATGATAAGAAATAAGATAGTACAAACACAAATTTATTCTTTAGTTAACATATTAGTGAACAAGTAAAATAATAAAAGGTAACTATTGTAATAAAGGCATTGTGTAGGATCATTTGGGTCCAAAGGATGATTATACCATAGAATAAAGCAAGTCACGTCATATAGACTAGAGAGTCGATTTGCGCAACACTAAGGGTGGTCTAATATCTACATCTGAGATTTGGTTTTCCTTTTTACTCTCTTATGTATCCTGGCTTGGGTTCCTTACAAAAGCCCTCGAGCAAACACACCCATTGATAATTCTTTACCAACAATAGTGTTTAGTCTTTAGCTAACTCTTTGCGATCAGAATAGTTTCAAAGTCACTTTCTTTTCGACTTCAACTTACATGCATCACACTTTGGCAATTCTGTTTTACTTTTTTGTCTACGAATATCAAATCTAACTTCCCTACCATATCCAATGTAGAATGATGCTGCTTCATAAACTAACTTGAACACTAATTTACACATCTTATCTAGATTCATATTCTTGTCTAAATAATCAAATGCATCATCAATATTTTCTTTGCCACTCTATTCATGCTTAAATTTTTCGTTATCACTCTTCAAACTATCTTCGCTCTCCATGAAAGGACTGAAGCTCTCTTCATAGTCCATTTTTAAATCACTCAATTGCTTTTTGTATTCAAAACCTATAAAATAAAATATTATGTATTAAAATTTATAACATAGATCTGAATCACCATTAATGGTGATCCAAGAATAATTCTAAATATATGTAAAGCTTAAAATAAATCTCTACACTAAAACATGATCACATTCCTTAGTTTGGGATTATACACTATTTATGTGAAAAGATTTAATTTGATGAGGAAATGAAAATAAGATATTAAAAATTATAACTTTTTTATCTGTGCTTTAAGTCAACTTGGTTTCATTGTAATTCGATAAGCCTCAACTTAAATTCAATAATTTTGTGTCAATATATACAACTCAAGAGAAGAAATCCAAAGCCCAAGGGAATTACCACTTGAGAAGACAATGGAATAACAAAAAAAATGCTCCCATTTGGTTTTATTTCCAAAGGCCATTTTCATTTCCAACTATTTCTAAGAGTTGGAAAGTTAGTTGTAAAATAGAAATAGAAATTGAGATGTGTTTGGATGAAATGTTGGAAAGGAATGATTAGAC